>JASGAT010393744.1:0-21962 GCA_030220025.1 Chelon auratus | reverse complement strand
AGTGAACGACATGCTCTAATACGGCCGCTTTAAAAGTGTCAAAGCGGAATCTTTTATTCAGGGCGCACACGTGTGTTGTTGCGTTTCGAGAATTGCGCGAGAATACGGGCTGAAGGTAAGACGAGGGCGAGAAAAAGAGGGCAGGATGTTCCTCTGCCCGCGTCAGACGAACCTCATCCCGGGCCTGGCAGTCTGATACGGCCGTGTGTTTTTAACGGAGCGTTTGATTGCACCACGCTTAAAAGGTGTCACACCATTAAAGCTCCCCTCTGTTTCTCTTTCTGCCCCTACGCCGGTGGTTAAGAGTGGGGGGTACAAGAGCAAGTGCACATGTGTGTCTAATGCCATGAGACTTTGGTAGAAGGAGGCGCGGTGGGGGGGGGGTCCTGCACGTGAGGATAACAGCCTAGTTGAGTGCCAGACCCAGGAAGCTTTTACATTTCACGAGGTGAGATCCCATGAGCCTTTTCCACGTCTTACTGTCAATCAGAGAACACAAGCTACAGCTGAGTGTCCATCGCTGCATTGTGTGCGTCACCGCCTCGCCTCCTCTCAGCATGCGACCAGTTAAACATTGCACCCCGGGGGCCCATCATTTCAGCTGCGTCTCTCCATTAAGACTTGTCGGGACTCATAAAATATGTAAATACGGACTCGGTAAGCAGTTTCGTTGTAGCCTTGTAACCTCGGTGTGAGGGTGTGCTCCCCCGCGAGCATGCACGGGCGTGCACGTGGGGCGTGAATGCATGCACGCGTGTGTTGAAAGGGGTGTAGATGAATTATGGAGGCGCTGGCTTTCAGAGAAGCGCAGCAGCTGTAGCGGCAGCTGATGGAACGGGGTTTAGGTTTACCGTGCAGACAGTGTTTACATTCTCTGACCTGACTGTACACGCTGGCCGACTGACACTGTGACAGAGTTATTAATACGCGGGACGTCCACTTAGCGGGACAACTGCTTTAAAAGACTGAGTCCTGCAAAATGCAAAGACAGCTCAGAAAAACAGAAAGTAGTCGCTCGGACTTGGCTCACGGACCGTGTAAATGGACAAGTATGTTTCCCCATTAGCGTAGTTTTTCCTATTGCTGCGCCTGTGGTTTGTTGGGGATCAAACGGAGCAGAGAATGGCAGACCCGGCTGGTTGTGTGAAGCCTGAAATAGGACGGGTGCACAAAATGGCCTGAGCAGACACTGGGGCTCACATTTCAACTGTTCAGCTGATGCATCAAAGTGGTGGAAAATGAAGGAAAAGTGGAAAAGTCTTTCTCTGGAGACAATGAGAAGCACGTAGAGGATCTGGTGACCTTTTACTTATATTCCGTATGTGTTTCGACAATGTGCTTTATTGAGGAAAGCTACTGGGTGTGGTGGTGGTGGTGGAATTAACTTGTTCAGACTTGAATGACCGGGTCACTAGCTTTAAATATACTTGTTCACACCTGCCATTAAAATGCATCTCCACATGAGCTATGTGATCTCAGTTTCACTTTCTGTCTGTACGCGAATAAACGGCAACATCAATTGGGGAGCGGTCGAATGTTGTGCAGACAGGTGCCGTATCAGATGATTCATCTAGCAGCTCCAAGGGTAAAAGATGTTAGAAGGCAAATTATGTGGGGTTTTTTTTCTGAGTGAATGATGCAAAAAGGTGGGTAAGAGGCCACGTTTGTGTTCACGCTACTAAATGGGTGCATTCACATGTGGACCCACCTCCACATGTGGTGACTGATCTCAAATGCATCCTCAATGCATCTTGGATGTGTTCACACCTGTACTCTAAGTTTTCCACTTGTGACCCGATCACTTGGGATACATTATCACAGTCTGATCAGGGCCCAGTTAAACTCTTCACCCATGAGCTGTTTCCAGACATGCTCTGTGGTCCTAGAGCACCACTCAGGCCCGATCAGACCTCGCATTAGCATCCGTCGTGGGCAATCTGATTGCAAGTGGTCAGTTTTAAGTACGAGATTAGATCTCAGTTTTGCGCTCTCTATGCCAGTAAACACAGACAATCATTTGGGACACAGTAGAATATTATAACAGCTGCTGTCTCTGGAATGGGTCTCCACTGTTGTATCAGAACCATGAACAGCTGAATAATGACTTGGGGAGATGATACGTATTTTGGAACGAGCTGTAAAGTCGCTCTCTCTTTCATTTAAAGCATTAAGTTATTATTTATTTACTGATCTCCAACCCTGACGCCAATTATATATATAGATTTAGCTTTAAATTAATAGTAATTAATCTCTTTTGTATGGACTATTGATATTCTTAAGATATTCTCTAGGTGTTGTCCGGTCTAATTGTCCATCCATCCTGGGCAATCCTATCATATGCAGCTGCTGTCTCTGATGAATCTCCACTGTTGCATCAGAACCATGAACAGATGATTGATGACTTGGGGAGATGATACTTGATTTTGAAACAAGCTGTAAAGTCTCTCTGTCTCACTGAAATCACATACTTCATTATGTATTGGTCATTTGTACGTTCTTGTTCAGATTTATTTATTAATTTTGTTAGTTAACAGCTATAACGGAGAAGGTATTTTAATGAGCAGACATCACGGAAGGTGCTTTTTTTATTTACAGATGTTAATTTATAATAGCGCTCGTGTGTTTGGTTTCCAGCAGAAACAATATAATGATGCACTGCCTGGGAATCGAACTCAGGTCACAAGAATGGGAATCTTGTATGATACCACTACACTAACAGTGCTGTAAGCTGACCATCTCAAGGCCCCATTCAGAATGGGGAAGTAACAGCTGACTGGGCAATTTGAACACAAGTGGCCTTGTTGCAGAACGAGACTTGGGGAGATGGTACGTATTTTGGAACAAGTGTTCAAACAGATCACTGTATCACAACCTCAAACGTCTGTTTGTTATGTGTGTGTGGCATGATTTGGGGAGATCACAAAGCCCAGATGAGGAGATCAGCAACCCTGAAAGCTTTGGTGTATTTTCACCGCTGTGCTGTTAGAAGCTACACCGATACAGGAGAAGAAACGGAGATGGAGTGAGGTGAAGTCATTGACGTGGAAAAGATACGGGGCGTGGTGAGGACCGTCAAACGAGAGAGGATTACAGAGGAAAATCCCACATGGAAAGACTTCCTGAGTATTTCTTTGTAAAAATCAAGCCAAAGGTGAATTGCAGCCACTCTCTACAAAAAAAGAAAGGAAAACAGAAGCTGGAACAATGTGAGAGGACACGTGCAAGGAATCTGTTTGCTCATGCACAACATGTGAGTCAGTGGGAGGGGTGGGGATGGGGGGAGGGGTGTAATGCACTGTAAAAGTCTCTGAGAGGGAGTAGCACATGTGCGTAGTGAAAATAAAGAGGCCAGGTAAACACTGATGTCAACATTCAGCTTTCAGTCTACTGGGGGAGAGCAGTGAGGCGGTAAGTCATCTACATGTTCGCCCTCAACACTTGCAGACTTGTTTTGCGGCAAAGACGAGATGTTTATGTGCAAATTTAAGTGGAACGGCAAGTTTCAATCATTGTTGCCTGTGAAGGACGTCCTCGGTCGTCCGGGTCGTCCTGATGACCCACCATTGGTATGTTTGTGCTTGAATTACCACAACAATAGTACCGTCCTCTGGAATGCAATCAGCTGTCTCAGGAGTCTGTCTTAAGACGACATATGAAATAGCTGGCCAAAATTGATGTTGTTCATGTCAAATGAAGGTAAACTAAAGCTATGAAAGATAAAAAATGTAAAAACCGTTCTGTTATGGATTAAAGGGGAGGGGCTTCTGCATGTTTTGATCGGTTCAGCTCCCAGAGGCCCTGATGACCTACAATATTTCCCCATTAGACGAAAGAGAAATGGGGGTACTCAGAGGGTAAAGAGTGATTAGAGTAATGATCCTAAACCTCTTTCATACTGTCTGCTGGGTGCTGGATGCTGGGTGCTGGGGGTGGGGGGGTTGAGTGGATACAGGGGTTAAAAGGAGCACAAGAACAAGGGGGTGAACAAAAAGCGGAGAGAGTGGAGGCAGGAGACGAGGACCACCAGGGATGGAACATATGAACACATCAAATATTTGATTTCTGAGATACCAGTGATTCATTGGGAACGTACCTGAGAGAAAACCAGCTGAGAGATGGTTGAGGAGGAGGTGGAGGAGGAGGAGGAGGAGATGAAGGCAGATTATGATGTACTGTTGTTGACTCGAGGCTTACAACTGGTTGATTGTTCATCTGTCTGTTTTCTCCACAGACTATTGGACACGGGACCAATCCTCTTACATGCAGCCGTCTAATCCACGGCCTCTTACACCCGGTCATTTTAGCCGACCTGTGTCGGTTATGACGGGAAACCGTGTCGCTGAAAGCATTCGGAGCATGCGGGTGGAGTGGTGAAATATTTGCGCTTTATTTGTCGTTTCTTGGCAACTGGACCGTTACACTCATTGTAATAACTTGGGTTTCATAATGGAGCTTGGAAACAATAGCTTAAGGTAAAGCAACTGGACAAATTCTTGATTTTTTGATAAAATACTGAAACAAGCCAGCACTTCAGATCTGATCTTAGTTTCACGCTCTATTATGCAAATACACAGAGCAGCCACAACATTATGACCACTTACAGGAGAAGTGAATATCATCAACCATCTTGTGACAACTCAATGTTCTGCTGGGAAATTTTGGGACCTGGCATTCATTCATTGGTGTGGATGTTACTTAGACATGTAGCACCCACCTAGACCAGACCAGGCACCCCCACCCCATAGCAATGACACTCCTTGATGGCAGCAGCCATCCCCAGCAGGATGATGTTTTAGGAACAAATCAAAACATGAAGAACAGCACAAGGTGTTGACCTGGCCTCCAGATTCACTAGATCCCAAACTGATCAAGTATCTGTGGGATGATCCACAGAGGCCCCTCCCCTCAGAAGGCCCATGTCCATTCTCAAAAGGAGACCTACTCAGTATTAGGCACTTTCTTTTTAGCACACAGACATGACATTGGTGCTAATTTAAACTCTGACACCAGACAAAAAGTAGGAGATCTGTGGACCAGACAACCAGGTAAATAGAGGCTAAAATTCACCATGCAACCCAGGAAACCGAAGCCATGGTGATTATTGTCTTTAGCGTCGAGGAGTGGCCTTTTCGCATTTTACATTAGCCATACGATGTGTTGACATAAGCTTTATATCCAGCTTTAACTCCCTGGTAAATTAGTGTTTCATGACTGGAATGTTTTCCACACATAAAAAGTCTCATTAAAGTGGAAAAGCACCAAGCAGCCAGTCTTGCAACACGACCTCCATCACATGTGTGTTACTCACACATTAACATCCTTTGTCTCACTGTGTGTCGTCATCTGTTTTATGTGATGCTTTAACTTTTACTTTATCTGCCCATCGACTCATGGCGGCATTTCCACTCAGGTGTGTTTTTACCGGGCATGCTGTGAATCATTAGTTCTCTGTGAGAGCCTGAGGTCACAGATAGAACAGATCGATAGGGAAGGTGTGAGATGTGTCGGGTTTTTGTACTGCAACTGGTTTCATCTGGAAGAAAAAAAATCACAGAAACATTCAAGGCAGATTTTGCAGATTATCTTTGGCTCTCCCTGATTGGCTGATCATTTGTCTTCCTGCTGCATTGCTTGGACTGGATTACGAGGCAGATTTCAAACTATTAAACAGGAGTATATCCAATCAGGTCAATTATGTGTAACTATGAGTAAAAGGATGGTAAGAAGGCAGACGGATGCTATTTGGAGTTGGTGTCCAGGATGAACACCCTACAGATTTAGCAGAATGACATTTAGCAAACTTGGAAACTTTTCAGTCCAAATCTGCTCAAAACTTCAGGTATATTCAGGTTCAGTGTATTTGTTTATTTTTTTAATGTTGAAACACCATCTGGCTCCAAGGTTTTGACAAAAGACATGTTTAAGCTAGAATCTGGTCCACCTGGTAACACAGAGAGGAGCTGTGTTCATGCTCCTTGAAGCAGCATGGTTGAAAACCTATGGTGAAACTTGTGTGAAAGGATTAATCACAATAAAGTTTGAGGGGCCCGGTATTTAAATAAAACAAATCAGTGGGAAATATATGAAACAACACATGCAGCTAGCTCCTTCTCAAACTAAAACTAAAATCTATGCTATGTGTCTGAGGGGTTTTAGAGTCTAGCCTTTTTGTTCTGACTTTTTTCTTTTTCGTGGGTCGGTTTATTTTCTTAGTTAATTCAAGTTTGCTTTTAAAACCAGAAACGAAAACTGGAATAACTATTTTATTTTTTAAATCCAACAACAAAAAAAAAAATAATTTTCTTTCTACCAACGTGATTTAACACGTCAAAAACAAAGCGAAAAACAAAACAGCTGTATTTTCCTTCAGTGAACCAGGAAGTAGTCTTCAACATCTGGAGTTTCCGGGTCTCTCTGGTCCAGGAAGTAGTCTCCATGGTGACCACTGGTCCAGGTCTCTCTGGTCCATCAAGTTGTCACCACGGTGACCACCGGTCCAGGTCACTCTGGTCCAGGAGGTAGTCTCCATGGTGACCACTGGTCCAGGTCTCTCTGGTCCAGGAAGTAGTCTCGATGGTGACCACCGGTCCAGGTCACTCTGGTCCAGGAAGTAGTCTCCACGGTGACCTCTGGTCCAGGAGGTAGTCTCCATGGTGACCACTGGTCCAGGTCTCTCTGGTCCATGAAGTGGTCTCCATGGTGACCACCGGTACAGGTCTCTCTGGTCCAGGAAGTAGTCTCCATGGTGATCACCGGTTCACGTCATTCTGGTCCAGGAGGTAGTCTCCATGGTGACCACTGGTCCAGGTCTCTCTGGTCCAGGAAGTAGTCTCTGTGGTGACCACCGGTCCAGGTCTCTCTGGTCCAGGAAGTAGTCTCCGTGGTGACCACTGGTCCAGGTCTCTCTGGTCCAGGAAGTAGTCTCCGTGGTGACCACTGGTCCAGGTCTCTCTGGTCCATGGATCATTGTGTTCAGCTCTAAATAAACCTGTTTCTTCTCCAGATTCAGAGAGAAATTCAGATGACCAGATACCTTGAGTCAGAAAGTCTAAATTACATCTGAATATTGTTCCAGATTCACGTCCATGCTCCGTTCAGACCAACAGAAAAGATTTGAAATCACCTACAAAAACGTCTAGTATTACATGAATCAAATAACCACTGTTTTTCCCATGAGTTCTCTTTCTGTTTTCTTTGTTTGTTTTTTTTTATTGGCTTATTTATTGGCCTTTTTTTGGCTATTTAATAAATAAATTTAATAAAATGACCCCAATATTACATATCAGTAAGGTAAAAGTAAATGCATCTCAAGGATTACTAATTCCAAGGCCAAATTAGAGTCCATCTGTTCAGAAGTGTCACCAGTCAAATAACCTCTGGTTTTATATGAATCAAATAATGTCTTTTTTCTCCTTTAGTTCTCTTTCAGTTTTCCCCTTTTCATATAATAGAAAAGATTTAGCATCTTTTTGCTTTTTAAATTGAATATCATACAATCTCTTTTATTTGTCTAGTCTAAAACTCAACTTAAATTACCTAAAAAGTGCACGGACGGGACCGTTTGCACACTTCACCATCAGCCGGGCCTCAAACAAATGAAGGGAAGTCAATGAAATGTCAGCTGAGGGAGACTGAAGCATTATTGCCCTATATAGAAAGGCCTGGGGCGGGGGTTGTTCATCGGGTCGTACTTCCTGATGAACGGTTGTTTGTGGGTTCACAGGAAATGTGATAAGATGACGACCTCCTGATGGCAACAAGTCAAAGTGGAATTAGTGAAGGTGAATTGGACCAAGGATGGGGAATACCTAGCAAGTAAATGGTCCCTGTGTGCATTCACACAGGGTTTCACATGGACTGAATGGTGAATTTAAGAGAGACTAAATGCTGCATGGCCGCATTAAAGCTCCCTCCCTATTTGTGACCTGTAGTAAAACATTTTACTTTTCTCTGCTTGTCAGATCTGTCATTTGAAGATTCCTGCAGGAACGTTTCTCCCTCCAAAGTCACTTCTAGCTGCTATCAATACGTCGCAGTGTAACCGGAGGCAGAGCAGAGCGCTGGTGTGGAATTTCACTGGCAAGAGAGTGTCTGTGTGTGACTGACTGACGGCTGAGTCTTTTCCTGTTAGATCATACCACAGTGTATAAGTAGCTGGAGACAAGGTTGCACTGCCTTTCTTTCTTTCGCCTCCGGGGTTGAAGCAGAACTAATATCAGAGTGTGTTGGTTTCTGTTTCTGTTCAGGTATTTATGCAATGTTATTCGATTGTAGCCCATCATGTCATCGTCATCCTGTTCGTACTGCATGGCCATGCTCTCTCTCTGATTCCCCTTTTGTCTTCCTATACGTCACTAGAGCCCTGTATCTGGTTGCTGCTTGTGTCCGAGCTCTAAACTGCTCCATTTGCTCGTTTTCCACCACGTCTTATTCCGGCTATCTCCTAAAACTGATCCAGTGTTGGTCTCTGCAGCTGGTCAAATGTAAATGTTTCATCACGAGCCCTCCACGTCCTCCTCCTCCTCCTCACCTCCCAGGTCAGAGATCTGGTTCAGCTTCAGAACGCCGTCGTGAGCTGAGGTTTTGACAAAAGTCTACTTTCAGCTTACATCTGGTTCACCTAGTTGCACAGAGAGAAGCTGCATACGTGCACCTTGAAGCAGCATGGCCCCGCATGGGAGAATTATTCACAATAAAGTTTGGGGCTTGTGCAAATTATGCAGACTCCATTCTCTGCTCCCTCATGTCTTCTCCATGGCTAAAAAACTATTTAAAAACAGTGAGAATGATTAGAAAAGACACCTGCAGCCTGATGAGTCTTACCTTTTATACTGACTGCAAGCTAACCTGGCGCTGTGGCTGGGTAAAGACACCTATATCGAGTCAGCAGGTCTGTGCATTTTTGGGTTTTTCCAAGTTTGTCAAAACAAGAATGAAGAGCAATGAGAAGCAGTACAGTGCAGTCACTGGGTTAGATGGACTCTTATACTGTCCAAACATCACAAAACGGTTTGAGTGATCCTCCCTGGATGACACAGTCTGACTGACTTGACTTCAGACCAGTTCGCTCCAGCGCTCCCACACATGCATCAGCCTAGAGGCTGAATCACCTGCGACCGTCACTCGGCGTCAGCTAAAGGGAGTTGCCTCCAAACCGCGAACACACATCACACGAGGAACAAGCTCTTACATGCACGCTGCAGCGATGAAAGCGCGCACGCTCGGCCTACGCACAAACGCTCGCCCCCTCAGGTATAGGAGACCTGCGGGCGTCTTATCGGCCTCCCTTCATTAACCGTCTGTAATCCCAGACAAAAAACAAACAACACATGCAACGCTTGTGCAACTTCCAAAAAAATCACACTTAATTCCTTACTTCCCGTTTTTTCACTGTTCCTCCTTGTTTCTTTTCCCCAACGTTTGCTCTTTTACTTCTTCTTTTCAAATGTCACTGACAAACTGATGCCATCGTGTCTGGCCAGTGTCACGCTTCTGTACCTCCCCTTTATCTGTTCAGCTGTAGAAGTACATGTGTTGGTGGTGTACAGTTTATATGGAGCTGTACAACAACTCACCTTTCTGTAACAGATGACTACATGTTATTAATGTTAATGCACATTATTGCACCTTATTAATCATTCCTAGGTAACGATCTGCATATTTAGTTCTCTATTTCTTGCACATTTTGTCATATGCAAATTTCTGTGCATTTTTTGTTTACTATTTTATTCTACTAGATTTTTGCTGATTTTATGTTGTTTTTTATTATTTTTTATTTATTATTTTACTTTATTCTATTTATTATTTTATTTTATCTTTTTTTCATTGTATTTATTATTTTATTTTATCTCATTCTATTTATTTTATTAATTATTTTTAGCTTTTTATTTTATTTATTATTTCATTTTATCTTTTTAGTTTATATTTTTATTTTATTTTGTCTTGTTCTATTTATTATTTTATTAATTTGTTTATTTTTTTATTTGATATTTTATTTTATTTATTTTATTTATTATTTTATTTTATCTTATTCTATTTATTATTTCATTAATTTATTTGATCTTTTTATTTTATTTAATTTTTTTATTTTATTTAATCTTTTTATTTTATTTTATCGTATTCTATTTATTAATTAATTTTATCTTTTTATTTTATTTATTATTTTATTTTATTTTTGTTTTACCTATTCACTCACCTATTTTTCATTTTACTTGTTGTTCTCTAGAGTGTTTTGATTTTTTGTTATGTGCAACTGATGGATGGATGAACAAAATCAGTCTGGGAACAGTTACAATTTAACTGTGTTTTCATTTATTCTGATCTTACTTTATTGAAGTGTAAACCAGCTTTGACGAACCTCCTGATCCTTTTAAAACATGGCTGGATCGGACCAAGTACTGATCGGGACGTCCTTAGTGGGATGCCGGCCCAAACTTCCACAAGACGTTTGTGGTAGAAAGTTTGGTCTGGAGTCTCTCTGCTGGGAACTGATTATGCTCCTGCAAAGACCTCCTGGGCCAATCAGATTGTTTGGGGTGGAGCTCAAAGTCACTCTGGCTGGAGGACCATCCAGGTGCATGCAGGTTTTTTTTTTTTAAATAATTAAATCTAACAAGACTCATGTACTTATAACAATGAGTGTGGCTACTCTAGCGGAAGCCTGCAGAGACAAAAACTAATGAAGCACTCTGAATCCTTAATACAGCCACGACCTGCAGGTCTGCAAGCTTGATGCAATATTATTCCTCGCCGTCATTAAAAATTGTTCCAATATGATATGCATGAATCACGGCAGAAATATTAAATATTAATATTCAATTTGGTATCCCTCAAAGCCGGCTCGGCGACGGCTGTAAGTACGTGATGTAATTATTAAGAGTTAATTAAGAGTTAAACCACACACACAAATAAAGATGCCAGGAAATCTGTAATGGATGCCTCTGGAGGCCCTCCATTAAAAATTGATGTGGGCTCTTAGCGCAATCCGCTCAATATTTAATAAACTGTCTGACTTGTTCTTTTTTACACGTGCACTGTCGTGTTAGCTCGGGTATCTGGGACAGGAAGTCGCGCTCCACTACTTCCTGTCTGATAACGGCGGTCTTGCAAAGACCTGCAGGAAACCCCAGTGGTGTGGGAAAAGGGGAAAGGTGGAGCATCAAGTTGCCACAGACAACTTGCTATTTGGTTATTCTGCAAGACGACGAATTGTTTAGATCAAGATGGAGAGAAGGTGGGAAGAGGGAGCGGCGTGAAAAAGCAAAACACAACAAGATCCAAGGACTTGTTTCGTCTTTGTGGGAACCGGAGAGGGAGCCAGGAGCTACACGTGTACGCCCGAAAGAAGAAAGTGAAAGACAAGGAAGGAGTGTGTTTGTCTGTGTGGGATAGAAGCTGAGGGGAGGGTGGGGTTGGGGTGGGAGGGGGAGAGGTGGAGGGACTCAGGGGAGAAAGAACCTCGACTCAGCCTCCAAAAATCCCTTTCATGTGTGATTGGGGCTGCGCCTCTGTCTCCTCGTTATCTCCGCCTGGCACAGGCCGCTATCGCTTTCCCCCCGCGCTGCCTGGCTCTGTAGCCGACGCCGAAGAGTCTCCAGCGCCAACTTTGCCCCGCTTCCCTCCTCTCATCTAAAGTGATTTGGGAGAGAAAAGCATGAGACGTTAATGCCCCGAATAAAGCTCCGTCACGCTTCTATTTTTTGATCTGACGAATGTGTTGCAGGGGTTGCGCGACTTCAGATTATTTTCTAAAGTCGACTGTTGTGTGATGATGATGCACCGACTAGTCTCTGATGATGTCAATAATAAAAACCCGGTAGAAAGTAATGAAATCTATATTCTTGACCTGAATACATACGCTGAGAACAGAGAGCTCATGTGCAGGGTTGAGCTGCAGATATGTATAGCCTGTATAAAAACATGCAGCACCTCAGCACCATCAATAGCATTTAATACTCCACAGCCTGTTGTTAGATGAGGTGCCTCCTTTTCTTCTCTTCTTTTCTGACTGCTGTCCAGAGGATTTGGACCGTTCCTCTGCTAGCATTAGCGTTAGCCTTTTCAGATGCATGTTGTTGTTGTCACGTGATCAGTGACTAGTCGACGTGATGCTTAAAGCGTGAAGTCAACAAACAAACAAACTGACTAGTCGACTAGTAGGTACAACTCCTAATATGTACGCATCTGAAAAAAAAAGGAGAAAGGGGGGATCAACTGGACCTTTTTTGAGACTCTACCATGATCTTGTGTCTTTCATACCTCCGTTTTAATCCTTTTTGCTTTTCCTTGTGTTTCCTGTTTCTATTTTATTAGCTTCTTCCTTGGTGTTTCCTGTCATGCTTCACTTCCTGTGTTTCCCCCCTTGTCTCATCACCCCTCTGCGCTTATACAGTCCTGCCTTTCCCTTTGTCCTTTATTAAATCGTCTCCACTTAACTGTGGCATTAAACCTGTTGACGTTTCCTTGTGTTTCACTGTTTTATCCAAGTAGCGTCTTCAGTTCTAAAAGGCTGGTCGGGAAGTTGGGTCTTTTAGCACCGAAGACTTGGATGAAACATCTTCAAGAAAAAGTCCAGTTCCCCTTTGTTTCAGCTTTGTTTTTTTCTTGACTGAGAATCTTTAACATGCATAACAACAGATCGTTTCTGCAGCAACATTAGCGCCATGAGCTCAATATGCTGCAATTATTAACTCAAGACACAAGTACAGACATCACATGATGAGCAACTGTCTAGCCTATACACAGGCTAGTCTTTGTTTCAGTTGCCTTAACGCTTCCCTTCGGGGTTTCAGCCTCTAGCTTCTTTAATGCATTAACGCAGCGTCCACTCGGTTTAACAGGATGATCTACCTTCAAAGTGAATTTACACGGCAACTGCCTAATGAAGACCAAAACACAAACAGGCCTGATGTCATGAGGTGACAGAGTTCAACCCTATGACTCAACGACTGACGTGAGATAATACAGTCATAAAACACTCATCATACAGTCAAGTGATCCGGCGTGGGGGAAGGTCCCGGTCCGTCATGTCATGACGATTAAGAGCAGCTACCGGCAAGTGTCCGTTCACAGAGACTCTTTGTTTGGCTCGAGAGATAATTTAGTTTGAAATGTAACTTCCCGGACTCAAAGCTGTGAGTAGAATAACTCAATAACAAAATCACCGGCAGGGCTTTGAGCACATTAAAGGAGCTCCAGAACTCCTCTGAGTGTGGATTTACATAATGACCAGAGATTAGCTTTAAACACAGCATGAGAAGAGAAGTTATTTATTTACTGTGGTTGTTTGGTTATTCTGGATGACGCAGAGGAAAACTGGGACTTGTCATGCAACTGCAGCTCCGTGACATCAAGGGGATGATAGACAGTTTGAGAGAGCGACGATAAAAGTAAAGGAAACAATAAAAAAACAGACTGAAAGTAAAACATACAAAGCGGAACAAAAATAAAAATATTTCCAAAACCACCAATGAGTAGCAAACCAAAAGTCATCACGCTTTGAACTAGGGGTTGTACAGACTATCAGTCAGTTTGTCGACTTTAAGCTTAAAGCATCACATCGACTAGTCACTGATCACATGACAACAACAACATGGACGCCTCCTAGAAGACAGGTGAGCGGTGGTTGCAGCAAACTAGCAGTGGTTCATCAAGTGTGTGGAAATACTTCACTAAAGATGAAGCCCATACTACCGTGACATGTCAGTCCTGAAATACAAGAAAAGTACTTCTGCAATGCATCTGAAAAGGCTAACGCTAACACTAGCAAATCCTCTGGACAGCAGTCAGTTAACAACTTCACCAAACGTCCTGTGGTAACAGAGAGAAGGAGGCTGCACATCAACTGTTTGATAAAGTTATTAGACCTTTAGCTGCAGAGAAATAACAACACGCTGTGGAGTACTATTAAATGCTACCGATGGTGCTGAGGTGCTGCCTGTTTTCATACAGGCTATACATATTTGCAGCTCACGGTATGTAGCACATGAGCTGTCTGTTCTCAGCATATGTATTCTACTGAGTTTTTATCAGTGACGTCAAACGGCAAACTTTAATTACTTTAATTAAATTACTTTCATAAAGTTGCAACTCCTACTTTGAACAACTGGCCAGGTTCATCACTTTTCACTGTGTCCTTTGGAAACATTTCTGTTGTCATTTGCACTTCTTGCAAAGCGTTCGTTGAGCTTGTGTTTTCCTAAAAGCTGGACAGTCACGTTGCTGCATCTGCCGACCTTTTTGCACACATTTGAACTGAGATCCATGTATCGGGAATTTAACCTTTAACCCCTGGTTTGTAGACAACCTGGTCTACCTACTGAGCCACGACCAGTCTATCTTCTAACATAACACAGTGGCGTCAAACTCATTTCAGTTCAGGGGCCACATACAGTCCAGTTTGATCTCAAGGGGGCCGGACCAGTGTATTAACCCATAAATAACCCTTTGTTTTAGTGCAAAGAATGACATTATGAAAGTGTTTAACCTTTAACTAACTCCACCAAGTAATAGCAGTTACTTTTATTGGAAAAATTACGCTTAATGTCTTGTATGTAATTTTTGCACTTTGCAAATTCATCACACGGGCCAGAGTAGATCCTCTGGTGGAACGTGTTTGGCCCACAGGCCGTATGTTCAACCCCTGTGATCTAACACGAGCTATTATTATTATCACAGACTTCACTGATCTCCTCTAGGAGCATTAAAGGAAACACTACACCACTGTTTTCACATGATACTTACCTGAGTACGTATGTTCACAGACTGTGTCAGTGAATTAGTTAGAAAGGGACTGGGTTTACCACAATAAGACGGTAACTGATGGCCAAGACTAAAACGCTTATCCGCTGTCACGGAAAATGATGTAAGGATATTAATTGATATTTCACATTAGGCCAACCAGTCCCTCAGCGATGACTGTGATCTGTAAAGCTTCAGCATGATCCCGTTAATCACCCTCTCTTCAGCTCCTTCATTCCTTCTTTCTCATTTTTCTGCAGCAACATAGTGTCACTGGGTTTACAGAAGAGGAGATAAACTAAGAAAGGGGAGAGAATCTGAGCTTGTTTCAAGCACTGAACCAGAAACAGAGCGACAGAAAAGATGAAAAGACACAAGAAAGAAAAAAAATAGCAAAGAGAATCTTTAATTCAGACACTTCAGAACATCTGTGTTGCGTGTTAAAAGACCTACTTTGGATGGCACATGAATATTTTACCCAAACTCTTCATGTCAGTCGTCACTTGGCATATAAAGCCTCATTTATGGCAAAAATAAAACGAACAAAAAGCCATAAATAATAAGACATGATGCGTCCAAATGTGTTCGCTGGACTCACGCGATGAGACAACAAAGTAGACAACGGTCACCTCCCCCTCCCCCACCTCCCCCAAACGCACCGACTGGACAGTAACTCAGACACCGAAGGCTGCCAAATGTCAGCTGAGATCTGGGGCAATTTCCTCCTGGATGCCCCCGCGCAGCCAGATGAGCTCCAGCATCCAGCGGAGCATGTGGTTACCGCGGTGACCCTCTTCCGCCAATAAACGCTGGCAGAAAGTGGGGAAGGGGGGGGGTTCCTGTCTGGGAGGCATTTGGTGGAATGTCATGTGGTATTACACCAAACAGAGTATGTACTGCTCTCGGGGAGGTTGGGGGTTTGGACAACATGTCAGTGTTGGACATTTAAAGGGTCTGAAAGGGCCTCGGAGCTGGCGAGGATGCTCTGGTGTCGCAATAAAACACACACAAAGAGAGACGCTGCTTTAAAGTCCTTTTTATAGGCTTTTGATTTAGCTTTACTGGCCGTTAATAGCAGCACAAAGCGCCCCGGGGCCCCTTATTAGCACTGATGATTACACAGGCTCATTGACTCCCATTTTTTAAATTCCAGCGTAGATCCAAACATAAGACTGAATGTTGTCATGTGGCGTTTAAATAAACACACACGCTGCCCTTCTTTTAAGAACTAATGGTTATTCCATTAAAAGCTCTGTGTTCATGTTCAGCCCAGTGTATTTACTGTTTCACTTCTTCGTACATTTACGGGTGAATCGTATTTTATGATGCAGGTCGACGCCGCTTGCAGAACATCTATTCTCCTTAACGTTTTTCTGTAAAAACCTCAACATTTCATCCTGAAAAGTAGACAAAGAGAAACCAATCAAACGCATGAAACAGAAATATCACACATATTTTTGCACATATTCATATTTTTAACTATTTTTTTGAGCCTGTGCCTTCCACACCAGTGGATATTCTCTGCAGAACATGATGCTATGGACCTAAAATCCTTAAATGCACATTAGATCAAAGTGTTAATAAGCCAATTGCACACAAATAACACAGACTGACCTCATGCACATGATCTAAATTTAGACTTTAAAGAGCTCAAGACGAAAAAATCAGAAATATCTTTTGCAGACGCCTCAGGTGAAAATTCTTGGTAAGATCGTGACTTGAGTCTCTGTCCGATGATGGGTCGATGGAGTACCGTTCATTGGGGAAAGAATATGGGATCAAATCAGTTTCCTCTGACTACAGGTAAGCTGTATTATGATCAGGCATAACATTATGACCACCTTCCTTCTTCCTTTTGGTGACTCATCAGAGAATGGACATGGTCCTTCTGAGGGTGTCCTGTGGTGTCTGGCAACAGGATGTTGTTNGTCCTATGGTTTAAGGGGAGGAAATGTTTTTTGCAACCTTCATTTCTGCATAAAAATAACACAAAACATCCACATTTCATCCTGAAAAGTAGACAGAAATACATGTTTGTGCAAGTGAAGGTCTTAAACTTTATATTTCAACTATTTTTTGAGCATCAATAGATGTATAAATGATGCCAGGAACCCAAAATCCTTAAATGCACATTCGATTAAACTGTAAATAAGCCAATTACACACAAATAACACAGGCTGATCTCATGCACATGATCTAAATTTAGACTTTAAAGGGCTCAAGACAGCAAATTCAATATATTTTCTATTTAATAAACTGCATTGATTTTTTTTTCAAACCCTGCATCACTCATTGCTTTCATTTGCAGCTTGTCTGTCACTTGTAAATAAATCACTGTGGGGTTTAATTAAAGCGCTGCCACATCAGTTACAGTCAACCCTCCGTGACACTGTGATGCGGACAGAGGAAAATCCACCAAAGAGGAAATTTGGACGGGAAATAATAAAAAATAAGGCAGGAAAGAGGAAAGTAAAAAGAAGTAGGTGTGAATATAAAGGAAGAAGGCTAGAATAATAGTGGGAGGGAGGATGAGACAGCATGCTAGTTGCAGTAAATCTCTCTCCCTCTCTGGCAGGGACAGAGCAGAGGGCCTCGGCCAGATTTACGAGCTACAAGCTGGGGGCAATAAGAGAATGGACCGGTCCCCTTTCGGCCGTATCCTGCAGCACTGTAGCGCTGGCAGCGAGAATCAGGCCTCGCCGCCTCCATATGACGGTCCATATACTCTACGAGCTGCCACATTATGCATTCAATTTAATCAAACGTGATTCACGCTGCATATACTCTCGTCATATGTAGGTCACTGGCTTCTGTCTTGTCCCTGCAGACCCCCCCCCGCCCAGCCCGTTCTGCCAACTGTATCGGGTGATTGTCTGCTGCCATGGAGATAAAAAAATGGAGCTGGCTCTGGTTTTTGTTTGGCTTTTGGAACAGCCAGAAAAGCAGCAGGCAGGCAGTTTTCATGTATGTGCACGTGCAGAGAAGATTCACCTACCGAGATAGAGGCAAAAACTAACAGTATAATGGCCACGGGGATGATGAGCCCCTTCCTCTTTCCTTCTTCCTGTTGATAGCAGACTGTTCTCTTGTGCAAACTGCACACCCTCGTTGGGCTGAAGCAGAACGCGGAGAAAACTGGAGATCCGCCCTGCCCATGTAGCTCATGGGAAAACTTGCAGTGATGATTGAGAACGCCGATATCGTTTGTCTAAAGCAGCGCAGCGCCCGGTTACTCCTCTGCTGAGGCTTTGGCAGCGGCAGAAAGTAATCAGTAATTTCTAGGCCACTTGGGATCACCTTCTAAGTGGATATGCAAAACTGTTATCACCAACTCATCACTTGGATTCACAGCAATGTTAGTTTGACTTGTGCATCCTTCCACAGGAAGACTGTACTTCAAATATTCACACACATTATTGTTCAGTTATGGATGAACTCCAGGGAAAAAATATCTGGTTCTTTAGCAGCTAAACACTAAAAGGCCCCTGATATTAAAAAATAGTCTGTAAACAATAACAAACTAGCTGCAGATCTTTGGTACTCTCATCCTGTTTCTAACTTTTGTTCTTGCATCTACCAAAAAAACCTGACCTTACATTCAGGGGCAATCCGATTACAGGTGTTCCGCTAAATACACCACTTCAGATCTGATCTCAGTTTTATGCTCTGTATGCAAATACACCAACAGCATTTAGGACGCTGTAGGATATTGTACCAGCTGCTGTCTCTAATGGATCTCTACCTACTGCCGGATCAGAACCATCAACAGCTGGTTGTTGTGTGTGTCGTGATGAGAGTGAAGACTTGGGGAAATTATATGTATTTTGGAACAAGCTGTGGAGTCTCTCACTAACTGAAACGCATTACTATTTACGCATCACCGCCTTGGAGGTTAGTCATTCTTAGAGACCTGCACAAAGCTCGGTTTGTAACTCGAGCTATTAAAAACTTGAATAGGCATCATAATTTTATTGCCGTTTTATTTGCGATGCTTTTTTCCTTTTCAGGAGATCCTGTGTAACAGTGGTTGTGGGTTTTTCTTCACGTCACACGTAAAAACACAGTAGAAAGTAATGCTTTGCAACAGTGAAATCTCAACACTATAAGTCGACACCATAAACACCATCAGTCTGAAGCAAACTCTCAGCTCTACCATAGTTTCTATCTCTCGCATGGTGCATTCACTGACATCAAGGACAAAAAACACGCTCTACAACCACAGCAACCATGTCAAATATTAGAACAGAACTGAACATAAACACATGTGCTCATCAATACTGAGCCCTGCAGATATGTTTAGCCTACTGCTACCGTCAATACCATTTAATAGTGCTTCACAGCGAGTTGTATGATAAAGATAAAAAAAATGGTTTATCTCTGAAGCCTTCTCCATGTCCTGCAGCTTAAGGTCTAATAACTTTATCAAACTGTTGATGTCCAGCCTCCTTCTCTCTGTTACCACAGGACATTTGGTGAAGTTGTTAACTGACTGCTGTCCAGAGGATTTGGACCATTCCTCTGCTAGCGTTAGCTTTTCAGATGCATTGCAGTAGTACTGTAGTTGTATTTTAGGACTGACATGTCACGGTAGTATGGGCTTCATCTTTAGTGAAGTATTTCCACACACTTGGTGAACTGCTGCTAGTTTGCTGCAACGACCCACTGGGCTCCTCACCTGTCTTCTCAGAGGCGTCCATGTTGTTACTGTCACGTGATTGGCGACGAGTCGACGTGAATCTTAAAGCGTCATGGTACAGCAGTAAAGTCGACAAGTTGGTACAACCCCTAGTGTTCACATTACCAAAGAAATGAGGTCAAATGCACCTCTAAATGTGGTCTGAGATCGGATCAATCAAATGCAACACCAATGCGTCCTGGGTGTGCTGACACCTGTACATAAAGCTGGCCACTGATCTGATTACCCACTGACGGCTGTTAATGCCCTGCCTGAACGGAGCCTTACGCCCCTGGGTCACCAGTACTTAGAGAATGATATAAGGGGGAACCCCAGTGGTATTACATCAGCCAGATCCTCAGAAATATGTCTAGCAGTATGTAATTATGGTCACGGTGGTGACGGGTGAGAACAAAGCCACCACGTTGACAGCGACCCTTAGGGCAGTCATTTTTGGAGCCGACTTCACCTGCACCTCCATGACGATGTCTGTCTGGTGGTCTAATAAGATCCTCCCAGAGGGGAAATACCGACATAACAATGGGGGAATGCTCTTGTGCTTTCAGTGGACTAAACCACCGTTGGTGATGACATCGATACAAGCAGGATGAGGATTATAGAGCAGAGGGCCCAAAACTCCTGTGGCTGTCTTCTACAAAATATAACAAAGGCATCGTAGCAGTGGTTTTGATCACAAGTTGGCTGCAAATTTTGAAAAACAATTGATTATCTGACCTTTTTTAAACTTCTCTACAAACAAAATATTGCCACATAGGTAGCACAACTGACGCTGAATTATTGTGAAGTATGTTTTTTTGTTTTTTTTGTCACCCCAACAACTGCAACACCCTCGTTATCATCATTTCTCTTCAGAGCCAATTGTTTGTGACTCTGGCGACCTTTAGCAGGGCAGTTAACTTAACACACAAGGCCTTGACCACCCCCCCCCCCCCTCGTCCCAATGCATGGTCACTATTAGCTACTGGCTGCTGCCTGGATACGAGGGAGATTTATCGCTCTACTCTGCAATTCTGCGGCGCGGTGGGGGTGGTCGGCTGCACGAGAGGATGAAGACAACAAATTAATGTAATGTTGTTGAGTCTGTCAGGGAAGTCAGTTTGACTCTGTGGTTGACCGGTTAGAACAAAAATTGAAGTTTGATGCTTTCCTGAAACTTGAACAGATTCTAAAAACAGATTAGCGATGAAAGTCTCACTTTGCGAGTCTCCCTCTCTAGAAGCAATAAAGAAAAGAAAAGAAACAAAAACCAATAGACTAAAACAAGGTGCAAGGGGAAATTAGCTGAATTAAAAGCTTAAAACACGAGTTTCGGAAAGTGCCCTGGGTCTTGTTTTACAGACACAGTCCGTGGGAGTGATGGGGAAGTGAGTCGTCGTTGGATGTTTGGGTATTAATCATCACGTTGGAGGACCTTCCTGTCCTAGAGCAGCAGGTCGAGCTGGTGATGACGCACTCAACTTCTGCAAAAGTGGTTTGATGGACCACATTTCCTTGGCCATGTCCAGAACTGCAGTCTTTGCTGAGTCTTCTCCAAGAGCTGCAGATTGCATGGGATTAGATAATGTACAGAACTGTGCAAATGTTTGAGGCAGGAGTGAAAAAATGCTCAAATTTCAAATGTGGAAGTGTTAATAGTTTATTTTCAGTGAATTAACAAAGGGAAAACTGTAAGGAGGCTTCAGCGATAGTGGTTTTCTTTACAACATGTCGCCACAGCCGAAGGGAGAAAGAAAAAGACGAGCGTGATAATTGCACAACTGAGCGTCTGTGTGATTTAGGACGGGTGGGCGACTCGGCTCTTTGGGTTTATGGCTGCTTCTCCTAATCAACCAATAGCTTCGCTTTTACGAGCAGCCATTTTCATTTCACCTGACTTTCCAGATGCTCCGCTGGTTATCGGCTTCCCGCAGGTTGCTCAAGGTTAAATCACGCTGCTCGGCCGCGTAATGGGAACATTTTTCTTCCCATGGCAAAGTGCAAGAGGTCAGAAAATCTGCAAGCTCGTTCTCACGTTCAAGAAGAAGTTTAAAATCCTCATGAGCTATCATCATCAGGGGGAGTGTACTGCACTGCAAACTGAAATCACATGTGCTGAGTTTAAAATGGGACGTTTTAAAAGGGATCAATTAATAATTTAAAAACTGTGAGTATAAATAAAGGTCATTCTACCGCTCAGTGTGAATACAAATATAACAATTGACAGATGTCCATTAGCAAGCATTTTATGTTATGATCTATCTATCTATCTATCTATCTATTAGATTTATTGCATTTTGTTTATCTGTCTATCTAGTGTAGAAGACATATGAATATTCTTTATTTTTTTATTTTATTTTAATATGTTGCATATGTATTATAATATATTTGTATATATTTATCTATCTAATATATAATAATATATAATAGTTGGTACACATTGCCAGAATCGACGTGCTAATGTTGTTTTCCTCGGCGTTTCAGCATAATGACAGAGAAACGGGCTCATAATGCTAATGCTAATGTTAGCAATGACGACTCGCCGTTTTTA
>JASGAT010393742.1:0-11022 GCA_030220025.1 Chelon auratus | reverse complement strand
TCCAAAGACATGCTGGTTAGGTTCACTGGTGATTCTAAATTGGCCGTAGGTGTGAGTGTGAATGGCTGTCTGTCTCTCTGTGTTAGCCCTGTGATAGACTGGAGACCTGTCCAGGGTGGGATAGGCTCCAGCTGCCCCACGAACCTCCAGAGGACAAATAAATAAATGAATGAATGAATGAATGCATTTGCATTCCCGACTCATTTGTTCCTATACGGACATGCAACATACACATTTTACCCATTAACTTTCATCTTACCCTTTTTAGGTGTGGTTAAAAAAAAGCTTCTGGTTGCTAAAATCATCTTAACCGTCACCGACAAGCCTTTATGGATTTGTATTGTTGGATGTGCAAAATGTTTTCTTATGTGGAAAGTAATAAAATGCTTTCACACACACACAATGTTTATTTTGGAATTCTGCATTTCTTAAGTAGATCTTTTTATTATTATTATTTAATTTTTTGATCATAATTTCATTGAAATTTCAGCAACATTTAGGTCAGGCAGATTTCATTTTGTTTTGTGGCTTTCAGCCAGGTTCGTAACCTCGCAGCTGGGTTTTAATTAGTGGTTTAATATCGTTCAGCCACGAGATTGAAACAAGGGAGCAGGATATGATCAGAAAGAGGAGTGACACACGTCCCATTATCAGTATACCATCCTGTATCACTTTAACAGGTTTCTTAGTTTCAACTACAACATCTACAGAGGGGGAAAGAAAATCTGCTTTAACTGAGGCACCAGAGGGGAAGTTTATACGACAAATCTATTTGGAAAAATGTGCCATCACACACTCTTTCCACAGGATGTCAAATTATTATCAGCTAGTTCATTTTAACTGTATTCTACTCTACTTCCAAAGTCCTGATGCCAGATGGCAGTAGACACCATCAGAGGTCCTGCATCTATACACTGACAGGTCAGAGCTGCAGTATATGTACAGTATGCGCATATGTCTTAAATGCAGGCATTATCTGGCAGAGAAACCTCTGTCTTCAAGTTATTAACAAAGTAAAAAATCTGATAATTCAGTTCGCAAATACATCGACACAGCCGTACAAACCATGATTCATCACCTGTTGGCATGTTGTGGCCCCTCAGTGAGGCCTGTTTGTAATTTGAACCAGATGACTGAGATGGTTTGGAAATCGATAGAGAATGGATGAAAATCACGGGATATCAGTCGACCCATGGATTAGAACCCAGAACCTTCAGGCTGTGAGCCATCAGTGCTAACCACCACACCAAACAAAATCAAATAAAGTAAAATTAAAAGACAAATTAAAGAGATTTTAGGGAAAAGAAGAAGATGCAAACCAACCACAATGAAATTTCAAATAAAAAAATTACCAAAATACGTTTAAAAAGCCTCAAAGGGACTAACTAAAATGAGATGCACTGTCTACAAAGATACAGAAACATGCCTCAGAGCAAACGGAGTCAAAGGAGATGCAAAACAACCACAAAGTTCAAAAGATATAGAGACTCAAGTTATATTTGATAAAGGAGGAATTAGGAGCCTAGTGTCTCATAATCCATCCTGGATTAACAGAGAACTCAGGCTGATGCAGCTGCTTCCAGTAGCTCATTTTATAGCATCATGATGGATTCCTGGGTGAGTCCATGAATGGGGGAGGGGGGGGCGTCTCCCATCTCCTCTCTCCTCCACACTGGCGTCTTCTTCTTCATGAAGCCAAAGCGGAGCCATGGCCGCGGACAGGGAGGATATTATTTGGTGAAGGCTGATGAAATATTAGACGTGGGTCACCAAAGTATCAGATTAGAAGGCGCCAACGTCCGCTTGATGTTCGCTCTCTGTTCCTACGATAAACCCCTCAAGGTCAAATCTGGACTCAAGCTGAAGTACGGCTAAAGTTCCTCAGACACATTTGGAACAGATTGAAAGAGAGATAGAGTTTAAGCAGAGAGACGAGGAGGAGGAGGAGGAGGAGGGGGGAGACTCGTAATGACTCCAGCAATACGTTTTCAGGCCGCTGAAATTACAGCGGGCCCGGGCAGCAGTAGCAGCAGCAGCAGCGGCAGCAGCGACAGAATCTGTAATTATCCCTTGAATTCAATAAAAGCGAGGAAGAACAAAGAGCGAGGAAAACAGTTCACTGGTAAGTAAAACGGTTTAGTGAAACGCCGCTACACTGGTACAGGATAACACCAAAGATAATAGCTTCGTCTCCTTCGTCCTCTTCTTTTTTTTTTTCTTCCTACCTGAAGAGCAACTTCACAGGGGTGCCACAGTGTTCGGAGGCAGAATCGATAACACTATCAAAGGGCAGAATCTCCACCTTAATGAAAGGAAAGAAAATACTGCAGGCTACAGGCGCTGAAAGACCACTAGAGATCCATGTGTATCAACACGCCCGAGACTAAATTTGAAATCAATTCATTACACCCTTTATTTCTTTCTCAAAACGCAGTCCGGCGCTGAGATAACAAATTTACCTGCTACCTCCTTTATATTTTTCCTACTTCTTTCATTCTCTCAGTTTTTTTCTCCCCCCCTTCTTCTTCTTTTCTCTTTCTGTCTCTCAATTAATGAAACGACAAGCGGTGGACACTTTCCAGCCACGGAAGCAGCATAAATAGATTAAATTGCAGAGGAGATTATAATTTATCATTTCTTTATTAAAAAGTAATGCGGGCGAATTAACTTTGAATTAAATTCTATTTGCATGGCATTACTGGAATCATCTGTGTAAATGGCTTAAAATCCCAAATGGGACATTGTTCCCTCCAACAGTATAATTGTAGAGAAAGAACTTATTCTTCTTCTTTTCTCTTTATTTTTTTATTTTTATTTTCCCCCAGTTATCCAGGAAATTATAAGAGACCAGGAATTAATCTGAAACTATTGGAACAATGTGAGAGGTGAGACTTTAATCACACTAACCAAACGTGTTTCTCATACTTTTTTTTTTTTTTTTTAAGTTTAGGGTGGTAGCTCTGTCTTCTGTCATATGAGGCTTGGTTCTCTTTGTTGGAAGTGCGACGGGTCCCACACAAACTGTTCTTCCACAAGAGATCAGACAGCATGGGACACTTTAAAATGATTACAGCCAAAAACATTAATGGACACTGTGTTAATGCTGGTTACGTTTGGATAATGTCCACAACTTGTGAACTTTCTTTCAAGTTCAGCAAAGCCACTTTATTTGTTGTTTTAGGAGGTTCATTCATTTATTCTCTATAACTGCTTGTCCTCTGAAGGTTCGTGGGGGGGNGCACACTTACACCTACAGCCAATGTAGAATCACCAATGAACCTAACCAGCATGTCTTTGGACGGTGGGAGGAAGCTGGAGTACCTGGAGAGAACCCACGCAGACACAGGGAGAACATGCAGACTCCACACAGGAAGGCCCCAGTCGGCCCATGGATTAGAACCCAGAACCTTCTTGCTGTGAGGCATCAGAAACAAAGACCACGCCCTGTGTCGTCCTATTTCTGTCATCAACCTTTTCCCTCCCCATCCCTCTCTTTTCTTTTCCTCCTCTTCCATCTTTCATCAGAGGAACCGGGGGGACAATGAGCCGAAGCTTCCTAAGACATGACACCTACCCCCGTCTCATCCGTTCTTTTGGACCCGAGTCCCCTCCTCCCATTTGTGAAACCCTCTGTTAAAACCTGGCTGTGGTTATGGACACTGATTATAAACTGGAGAAACAGATCAACTCTGTGGTTAAGTCCAGTTTTTCCAGTTGAGGCTTTTATCTAAAGTCGAGTCTTTACGTCTTTTAATGATTTTGAGATCAATGTTTTGGTTTTTAATCTCATCCCATCATCCCGACCACTGTAGCGCCCTCTAAATTTGTGTTAGCTAAGCCTCTCTGTCACGCTGCAGCTCGTCTTTTAACACAAAAACAAGAACACGGCCCAGGCCTCACTTCGCTGGCTCCCAGTACGTCTCAGGGTAGATTTTAAGGTTTTAGTGTTTGCTTATAAATCACTGGATGGTCTGGCTCCGACACATCTCTCCTGCAACCGCACGTCGTCCCATTTAAGGGTCGCTCAGATCTGCAGACCGCTGTCTTCTGCTTGTCCCAAGAACAAGGCTGAAGCTCGGAAGAGATTTTCCTATTTTTACTTTCTCAGCTGCAGACCCTGAACTCTGGAACAGTTTACCTCAGCACATGAGGCCGTCCCAGACACTGACTGTTTTTAAAAACTCACTTTTATTCTTTGGCATTTAATTCAGTTTCGTATAATTACATGGCTTCACTACTCTGTACAGCACTTTGGTCAACATTTGTTGTGATAAGGGTCAAGCAAAAAGGTCTGTTTCCTGTTCACACAAACTGCTGTGGTCTATTTATGTGAAAAACTATGTTAGTTTAAATTTCTCTATATGTATGTATGTAAGAACTGTCCTTTGACATACATATGACATATTTGTACTCTCTCATTTTTTGTATTTGAACAATGATTTCCCGTAAACGTCAGAATTTCATTATAGGACTCATGAGCGTCGCTGGATTTACCTGGCTCTCGCCCCAACGCGATATTCAACATAACATGGTCGCCCGGCTTCATTAACTTTTCTTATGACATACTTTGATGAAATGGCTTTAAAGGAGGAGGGGAGCGAGCGACCAAGAAAACAAAAAAAAAAAAAAGACGGCGGCAGACATTGATGAGCAATTTGATTGGCACACGACTCATGGGACGTACCAAATGAGCGGAGGCCCATGGGACGGGAGGAGCTCTGATTAGCTGGGCATGGTGAAAATGGAGTGTACCACGACTAATTCAAGACAGAGCAATGAGAGATTGAAAAATCGCCCAAGCCTCATACTGCTCATCGCAGTTTTTATTGAAATTCAATACGTCTCAGCAAATGTCTCCTTGCCTGTCTGCCTCCCTTTGTTTTTACAGTGGACACGCACACACACACACAAAGTTACCGCATGAAATGCATATACCCACTAACATGGACACACACATACACACACAGATGCGTACACATACCGTGGGCTTATTTCTTTCTCCGACTGGAGCATGTTTTCAGTTCAATCATCAGTCTTTGATACTGAGCCATTTTGCACACGCTCCAGGGCATGTGCCGAGGATGCGGAGGACGAGTGGGGAAACCCACACCCCACAAACACACACATACGAGAGCCCCAAACATACAGTACACATCCACTGATTGTGATTGGCCTGGATGGTTTGGGTGTTAAGGCGGTGGTGCAATAGTCTCCAGCACAGTGTCAGAGCCGAGCCCAGCCGTGGTGACTATTGATATGGCTGGCACAGACAGGGGCGCCCCGAGGCCACAGCAGGCTTCAACTTGAGTTAAGTGCAGTCTAAACTGGCCAGAGTACAGCTAGCGTATGAAGAGTGACAAGGTTCAGCTGCATGCTGGTTTGTGTGCTGCGGAGGGAGGCGATCGGGCTGTTGCACCATTACCCGGAGATTTGTTATTTATTATGAGCGTGTACCGAGGGATCCGACAGCCTGCTTGTATTTATTTGGAATGGAGTAGATTTGTAATAAAAACCAATGTCCATACATTTCTGAAAATCCCTCTTGTTTTGCACGGACGCCGCATGTTTGTTCAAAGCCGAATACCCATGTCACCCATGCACAATGTGACGATTTAGCAGTCTACCAGTCCATGTCAGCCAGCTGTCCCTTGTCTTCTCTGGTCTACAGGTAGCTGTCCTGAGCTTTTTTAGGTGTGTGCATTTGGGCTCATTGTCCCGCCGCAGTATCAATCCTTCTCCACACAGACCCAAAGTGTGGAACTCTTTGTCTCTTAAAAAAATGGAGTGCGACTATTCATCGGTGGCTCTGGAGTCGATTCACTGCAGGTGTCCAACTCCAGAGCAAGTAATCACAGAACACATTTTACTATTGTAATGGGGTTTTTTTTGCTCGGGCACTAGACATATGTTTTTCTCTTTCGAAGGTGCTGCTGCTGATTTATTTAGTAAATCCTGTATCTGTGATGAAGGTGCTTTTCTTTTTCTCAGTGAACAAAACTTGATGTATTGATGTTCTGATGCAGTGATCATTTTTGTTCTGTCTGATGGTGTTTTGGATATAACCTATCCAGTTTTCACAGAGGTTTTTGGAGCTCTGGTGGACCATGTCAGAAAAGACCCAGAGCAAGATGAGATAATGACCAAACAAGACAAGACAAGACAAGAATTTTATTAACCCAGAAGGAAATCTTGTACCAGAGGATGCAAAAATACAGCGCACATACAAAACAATACACTTGTTTAAAGTGGTAAAAAGCCAAGACCAGTGCCTGATGGACTCATCAACATAATACATGTTCTTGTTATCTGCGAGAAGTTTCCATCTCTAGGAGTTGTATAATTTAATGTCCATATGTAGGAATGTAACGCTCTGCGACGGTCCTGGATGTGCTCCGGTAGCTCTCCGGTGTGACATGCAAGGGATGAGACGCATTGTTCAGAATCCTGAGGAGGTTCCTCAGCATCTTCATCTCTGACACCTCCACCACCACCGAGGACTCCAGCTTCCAACTTTCCTGATGAGCTTGCTTAGTCCATGGGTGTCATCCGTCTTCTAATTCCCACATTTCCTGTTATCACAATAATTCTTATTGAGGGAAAGTTTGACTGGAAGCTTGAGGCACAGGTGAATATTTGGCAACAGGTTGATTTACTTCAGTTATCGACACTGCGTCAGTGGACGGAAGAAAGCCTGATCTTTTGAGTTGGTCAGTGCCATTAATCTACTTCGCTGTTAAAATGAATGCTGTCAAAAAAACTAGTGCGAGATTATGAAGTTGGTCTAAACAGCCTAAACATTTAAATAACACCCCGAGAGAAAGTACTGTGGCAACATATACAGTCCTGCTCTGGATTAACCCTACACCACTATTAAATAGAAGATCACAGAACATAGTGTACATACTTCTGGCCAGCACCAACTTGTGACAAATGCATAATTATCATTTTTCTACTTTCAGGATGAACTTTTTCCACCTTTACAAATACATGTTTTTATTAATGTGAATTGTGTTCAGTATTCCTGCAACAGATACTGCCCTGACTTCCTGGCTACCATCAGGGATTTGCGACCGTCTCGGCTGGTGAAACTTATTTTCCCACATGGAAAACTATGTGTTCAGATGTTCTGTGGACCAGCGTGGTGCAGTAACTGTACATATAGACTACATGCACACTGGAGATGGAGCCAGTAACAGTAAACTAAGAGGTTGCTCTTTGTTTACGCCACATAATGCCTCTTTCACACCCATAGCGCCATCTATTTTAATCACTGTGAAAGTTTTTATCGCTAGATCCTCTCTTCTGTGTATTGTTCCGTCCTTTTTCATCCCATTCTCTCTTGAACTCGCTCCATCACACACATTTTCTTATCTCCATCTGTTCTTGAATAACAACACATACTGTATATGCTATATATACACACACGCACGCACACTCTCGGGCATATGGACAAGTGAATTTAAAATCACGCCATCACTCGCACACACCTACCCCTAGTGTCTTGTCCTCCCTCTTTTCTCGCGTTCCCTTTCAAACACCCCCCCCCATTTGCTCGGAAAATGTTTGAACTCTCCAGCTTGCTAAGATGTTGCTGAAACAGAATATGAATTAGCCCCCTCTGCCTTCCTGTCACCCCCCCTTCCCCGGTCTATCCTAATGCTGCTTGCTGCTTATGCCTAAGACATCCCACCCGAAACCGACCGCCAACCCCTCCCCGTGCATAAATAATAAAACAATACAAAAGGAGGAGAGGCCCGCTGTCGAGGCACACATGAAAGAAGTACTGAACTCCGAGCTGGAATGACAGGATTCAGAACTTCCTCAGAGAGAGTGAGCAGGGCGTATTTTTATTTTTTTGGTGTGTGTGGGTCGGGTTGGTGGAGTGGGTGGGGGGNCTTGTACATGTTTATGTATCTAGAGTGTGTCTGTGTGGACGCATCCACAATTTCTCACTACACAATGCCACTCCATCAAATGCATTATGCTTCCTCTGCATGCTTACAATACATTGACATTGACTCAGTAGTTGTTGTGCTTAGCTGTGACTGGAAGCCGCCAGTTGGGCAAAGCATAGGAACCAGCAGATTGCTTAACATTACTGAAACTTGTATTTTACTTCAAGGATGTCCTACGGCAATCAAAAGCAACATAGCCATCAAACAGGCTCTCCTCCTACGCAAGCTCATCTCAAGGTGGCTTATGTGGAGCTCAAATCTGAATCGGCTAATACCAAGGAAGTTTTCACGGTAATGTCCTGCCAAGCTTCTGTAACCATTTGTCTCGTATTGTATGACACATTAAATGTAAGATCCACACAAACAACAGAGCAAATAACTTAATTAACGTTAAATAAATAAGGTAGTAGGGGTTTTACAGACTAGTCGACTTTGTTGTCTTCACTGCTGCACCATGAAGCCATGATCAAGTGACAATAACAACATGGACGCCTCCTAGAAGACAGGTGAGGAGCCGAGTGGGTCGTTGCAGCAAACTGGCAGCGGTTCATCAAGTGGAAATACTTCACTAAAGATGAAGAACATGCTACCGTGACATGCAGAATATGTAAAGAAGAGTACTGTTAAATGCTACTGATGGGTGCTGCATGTTTTTAAACAGGCTATACATATCTGCAGTTCCCAGTATGTAGCACACCTGCTGTCTGTTCTCAGCATATGTATTCAGGTCAAGAATATAGATTTCATTGTTGCAGAGCATTACTTTCTACTGTGTTTTTATCAGTGACGTCATCAGAGGCTTGTCGGTGTCGACTTGACTTTCACCACATAACAGTCAACTTTAAAAAATCAGAAGTCGTGCAGCCCATATTAGGTAAAAAAAACATGGATGCTAGGTGGCGGGTCAGTTGGTCCACAGTGGAGGCACACTCGGCCTCCTGACCTGCTCTGACCATGCAATTTCCCTACGGGAACCTCCCAAAGGGATCAATAAAGTTGTCTGTCTATCTATTTCATTGTACAGTGTTGTATAATGACAAATAAAGCACTCTACCTTTACCTTAGGTAGCGGATTAGTCAACTGTTGGTAGAGCTGCTACTGAAAAGTCTCCTAACCCTTAGCAAAAAGTAGTATACTTGAAGTTCATTTTATTAAGTATACTTGAGTATAAGTATAAGTATAGTAAGTATACTACAGACCATGTACTTGTAGTGTACTAGAAAGTATACTAATTTAATACTTCTTCCGGCTAAACTGGAACGTTATAATTATACAAAAGTATACTTTAATAAACTAAAATGTAGACTAAAAGTATATAACTAGTACACTAGTAGTATAGATGAGTGTACTTGTAGTGTACTAGAAAGTATACTAATTTAATACTTCTTCCACCTAAATTGGAACGTTTTTTAAGTATATAAAAGTATACTTTAAGTATACTTTTAAAAACTAAAATGTGGACTAGAATTACATACCTAGTGCACTAGTAGTATATAGATGAGTGTACTTGTGGTATACTTGAACGTGTACTTTTGTAAACTTAAAATGACCTTATAAGGTATACTTAAAGTATACCTTTATAAACTTTAAAATGTTCCAATTTAGTCAGAAGTAGTATTAAATTAGTATACTTTCTAGTACACTACAAGTACATGGTCTGTAGTATACTTCCTATACGTATACTTATACTCAAGCATACTTAATAAAATGAACTTCAAATTTACTACCTCAATTTTAGTATAAAATAAGTATACTTGTACTACACTTGAATAAACTTATTTTTGCTAAGGGAAACTCTGGTATTACTACAGTTAACACTGCAACAACAAACATTGCATACCGTATCTTGATTCCATAAAATACTGGAAAACTAACGTTAACCATCTCTCACCTACTTCTTACCTGATCAGGTGAAAATAAGTTGTAAATTATATTTCATTTACAACTTATAAAACGAGGATGAAACAAGGAAAGACTGCTGAGAAACAATACACGAGAAAAAGATCAGATGAAAATATTATAAGGAGCCTAATAAAAAACTTTTATTAACAAGAGAACAGCATTACACACTCTCTCACACACAGGAACACAGGAAAGCTCATATCTTACTATCAGAAGAATTGGCCATTTACATTGATTTTATGGATCTAAATTTCACATAGGTTATGTTTTGTGCTGACTTCCTATTTATCATCTTCACCTCTTATCTCCTGTCTCTCTCTCTCGCTCTCCCTTTTCTCAGGTCTCTCTCCCTCTCTCTCCCACCCCCTCTCTTTTATGAAGCCTGCATATGTATTAAGAAGGATTTTGTTGTCCCAAGACACCAATTTGCATAAAGTGCATGCCATCATCGGTTCAAGAGAGGCAAATTATTTCTCTGGCAACATCACACTTCTCCTTCTTTTATTATTTATTCATTTTTAACACGGCGCAAGCTGGGGCTTGTTAGGACCATTTAGCCAGATATGCTAAATATTGCTCTCCTTAAAGCGCCTTCATCAATGAACAGCGACGGGGGTGGGCTAGTACCGGGTAGGAATTATTGAATTAAGGAGTCGGCCAGTCGTTTAGCAAGTCCCCCACAGCCATAATCCCACAGTGTGCTTTCAGAGTGTGTGTGTGCTCATTGGTTTTAGCTTTTAAACTAAATAAGAAATTGAGAATACAGAATAAAAATATAGTATGGATAAACACCACATGAGCTAAAATATATTTATGGATATACACCGATCAGGCATAACATTATGACCACCTTCCTAATACTGTGAAGGTCTCCCTTGTGGTGACTCATCAGAGAATGGACATGGGCCTTCTGAGGGTGTCCTGTGGTGTCTGGGAACAGAATGTTGTTAGTGGGGGACCTTTGAGGGGAGGGGCCTCTGTGGATCATCCCACAGATACTTGATCAGTTTGGGATCTAGTGAATCTGGAGGCCAGGTCAACACCTTGTGATGTTCTTCACGTTTTTTTTTTCAGTTGTTCCTAAAGTGTTTTTGTGTGTGTGTCTGTGTCAGGCTGCATCCTGCTGGGGATGGCTGCTGCCATCAAGGAGTGTCATTGCTATGG
>JASGAT010393740.1:11027-41014 GCA_030220025.1 Chelon auratus | reverse complement strand
AAAAAGGTCTGGACCAGATTAACTACAGGGACATACAAGCCTGAGCCCAGCAAAAAATAACAAACCCAATCTTACTTTAAGGGCTGTAACCACCATCTCTAATACAATTTAATCACAATTATACAGTTTCACAAAGAATACATGAAATTAACACAGAATATGTGTATATGGATCATTCCTGTGTGGCAAACTGCATCTCAACGTTTTGATCTATTCTTATTTAAACATCAGAGTAGACTTCCGACAGATTTCAGCAGAGATTCTCTGAACATTGCCGTCCAGCTGGTGCAGTGTTTTGAAGGTCAGCCATTCTGCACGTTCCGCCCGCTTTTTCCCTGATGCAGCGAAGTACGGTGATGGTAAACATGTGTATCTGTTTCTCTTTTAGCCGACTGAGCTTATCTGCGACAGAGAGCAGGGTGCTGATAGTGTTAGTTTCCAAGCTGTGGCATCCCATTCGGATCTGGTTTTAAATTGAGTCCTTCTGTCCCGCCTGCTTTGTATTCCAATGACGGTGAGGTCGAACCTCATTTGATTTAAGGTGGAAGGAAATTTGTGGAGGAAAAAGACATTTGTCGTGGAAAATTTAGGGCTGGGTGTTGCCACAGGCCTCGACAACAGGTTGTTTCTGGAGGAGACTAGAGAGCAGAGAAATGGCAAGGTTGCTGTTCAAGTGTGGCCCTGAATCGCTTCATCAAAATAAAGACCTGGGTGAATCATCCTGTGCTCAATCAAGCTTTGCTGATCAGTATGCACCTGCAGGCAGATGTGTGTGGTGCATTAATAGGTTCTTTCCTGGCTTTCTTTTTTTTTTTCTAATCCTAACCTGCATTGAATAACAATTCCATTTAAGATCGAACTGTACTTTATTTCAACTGGGTTTTCAAATCGTGGTGTCAGCCCACCAAGGGGCATTCTGCACACAGCAAACACAGCTCTAATCTATTTGACTTCTTGTTTATTTACTGTAGTTTATGCTCCCATAGTCAGTTATAGTGTGATAGCAGGGCCAGAGCTGCAGACTCAAGCATCTGCTCGTGCTCCCAGAACAAGTCTGGGTGTAGCTGCTGGGTCATAAAACCCTGTCAGAGTGAATAATGAGGTGGTCTCCCAGGCTGAGTCTGTGCCAGACCAGGTAGGTGACGTGCTGAGGGCAAAGCATGCTGGGAGCCGCGTGGTTCTGCCGACGGGCTGAGAGGCACTTTGTCATCTGCTGCAGTTGGCGTGCGCGCACAGGGTTCGAGCTGTCAGCGAATCGGGGGAAAGCCGAAAACCATCCACGATGTCAGATAAACACTGGGAGCAGAGGAGCATTCCCGTCTACAAAACAGATTGGAAAGCGCTGGGAGGCATTAGGAAGAGAGAAGAGAAACAGAAGGGCACGAGAGAGACTGGGCCGTGAACTCTCCTTCAGTTTTCTTACCCCTCCGTTTCACTCCTCTTCCCTTCCTCCAGCAGCCTCTCTGGAAAACCGGGCCTCTTCACCAGCCCATTAAGACACGAGGTTTTGAAGTGGCAAGAGGCAGAGAGAGCCTGCTCGTTATTTCGCCTCTATTGTCAACGAGAGCACTGGTGCCTTTTCGAGCGAGTGCATCTCTTTCCAGACAAGGTTACATACAAAGTCACGACCGCTGTTGAGACTTTCAAGGCCCCCTTTAATGGACAACACAATAAAACAAACCCAAGAAGATGGCAGAGGGGGACCCTGGGAAGAAAAGGGCCAGATATGGCTGTCAAAGCACTACTCCAAGCACAGGTTTCTTTCTTGAAACACAAAAAGATATTTTATGCTACATCTACAAAATTTTCCTACATTTTGCATTTCATTTGTGAGCTTTGGCCCGCATTTCAGAAGCAGCAATTTGTTGCAGGGCACACCTCACAAAAGCACCCAACTTGCATCTCTGATGTCGTGGGGACAGATTTGTTTTGACTCATCCGACTGCCAAACCCTCTAACCTTTCTGGACGACAGGCAGCACAAACTCTGTCCAGCAAATGAATAAATTATGAGTCCATGTGAGGTTTGTTGCTGAGCCCCTGCCTCGCTTGTGGCAAACAAAAAAAAAAAATCAAAAAAAAATCTGCTCTCTCACACCATAAAAAAAGACAAATAAAGGTAATTTAATGCCTTTTTTCCAAAAATGCTGAAAAGTGAATATAGTTACAACAGGTTCTTATATTTAGTATGGGTCAAGAGGTTGGTATGACAGTTTGAAGTCAGTCCAGCAGAAACTTTATCGATATGTTCGCTAACAATGACCACGTTGTAAGTGATGCAGATAAGTCTATTGGTAGACAGGATGTATGAGAAATGGATGGAGGGATGAGAAGGGTTGAAGACTGGAAGAGAAGAGTGGAGGGGGATGGGATGAAAAGGTTCTAGGTGATGGGATGAAAAATGTCAGAGGGGATGGGATGAAAAGGATCTTGGTGATGGGATGAAAAAGGTCGGAGGGGATGGGATGAAAAGGGTCTTGGTGATGGGATGAAAAGGGTTGGATGGGATGGGCTGAGAAGAGTAGAGGGGATGGAATGAAAAGGGTTGGAGGGGATAGGATGAAAAAGGTCAGAGGGGATGGGATGAAAAGGATCTTGGTGATGGGATGAAAAAGGTCGGAGGGGATGGGATGAAAAGGATCTTGGTGATGGGATGAAAAAGGTCGGAGGGGATGGGATGAAAAGGATCTTGGTGATGGGATGAAAAAAGTCGGAGGGGATGGGATGAAAAGGATCTTGGTGATGGGATGGAAAAGGTTGGAGGGGATGGGGTGAAAAGGGTCTTGGTGATGGGATGAAAAGGGTTGGATGGGATGGGCTGAGAAGAGTAAAGGGGATGGAATGAAAAGGGTTGGAGGGGATGGGATGAAAAAGGTCAGAGGGGATGGGATGAAAAGGGTCTTGGTGATAGGATGAAAAGGATCAAGGGGATGGGATGAAAAGGGTCAAGAGGATGAGATGAAAGTATAAAAGGAACCCAGGGAGTGAGATGAACAGAGAGAGAGACAGAGGGTTATCTTTATAGTAAATGTGGGAAACAGAAAGATACGGGCCGTTGTCTACTTAATTTATTTATAATAACTTCATTTATTTATTTGATTTTAAAGCAGACTAGTACTGAATAAGCAGATTTTTTTTGCAGGCAGACTATAACCAGTGGATTTATAAAATGGCTTAAGCTTTCACATGCCGCTACTCTTTGATAACTTGAACGCTAATAAAGACAGCAAGCTTGTATTGTATAGGGAAAATGATCTTGGCGTTCATTTACACTGTATATGTGGTGTATTTTATGTTGGCCAAAGGTGAAACTAAGAATCCACAACTGAATTACGCTTGCTGGGTGTCAGTTGTTACAAAATATGCACGTTAGTAATGTACTTGGCTTGATTGTTTGTCTTAAAGGTGTCTGTGGGTGAGTCATTTCCATACATATAATCTAGAACCCAATCAACCTCATTCCCTTGAAAAAGACAGTTGCAATTTGTATATGTCAAGCTAGTCCAGCGGAGACGTGAATAGTGAAGTATTTCACCACTGATTGCAAAGGTGACTTAAAGAAAGCTAAATTATTCAAATGGCCACAATCAGTCAGCGCAGCAGACAGCTCACGTGAACCCCACCCCGACACCTTCAGCAAACCCGAGCGGCACTTTGGGGGGACGGCGGCCGGACTGGAGAAAGAATCACTGGAAGGCTGTGAGAAATGTCTCCGGCTTGCAGCATTCATCGCTGCAGGAGATCCTGAATGAACACCAATCAAAAGAGAATCGAAGCCCTCACAGCGAGTTCGACCCTCATCATCCCCCAGCGGGATGCTCCAGAGAGGTGTGTGGCTGTTAAAAAAAAAAAAAAAAAAAACAGCATCTCATGTAACTCAAATAGCCCTGCGACAATACTTGGACGTAGCTATTTCTGAAGCAATGCTGCCTTATTAAAGATCAGAGACTCGATTACACTAAAGCCTGTCACTGCATGCGTCATCGCAGCCCCCTGGACCTCAATGTCAGCTGACACGAGGGCCACTCAGCCACATATAGATGCACAAAGCTCTGAACTCGCTCCATATAGTAAGTGTTAGACATTCTGCATCTACTACCTGAAGGGAACCTGGCGAATAAAGAAATAAGGGACTAACAGGAAAACAGAATCTGAGAAACATTATTTAGAAGCTGTTCCACCCAAAGATTTTCTAAAGAAGCAGACAAGATGGAGAGTGTGCTGGAAAATGCCAACAAAGGCAATTAAATGGAGTAGAGGAGAAGCTTTTCCACAAGGCAGCACAAGCAAAAATAATATTTTGTACGAGCTGTAGACAGGGTCACACACTGGGGTCCACTGCGTGAGGAATCCACAGCAACTAGTGAGGCCAAAAAGATCAAGCACACACTGCAGAATCTAAAGCCAATGCAGTACTTACACTCATTCTTCCCTCTACTTTTGTTTGCAACAAGCCTCGAAAATCCCTTTCCACTGAAAAAGCACTTAATACCAGAATACTTTGTATACAGCTCCTCGGCTGTGCCATATGCAAAGCTTAAACCCATGACAGCGTGGCAATCAGTCAACATATACAACACCGGGACTCTGAAGTGGAAGCAGGTAATTGGAATTATAATTCACACCTGTGCTTTTCCAACCCTGACGTGTCAAAATGTCTCCTCCGGAAAGGTATTTCTGCAGAAAACAAAAGCTCTTTTCACTATTCTGTACCTCACTTCATCAGTTTCTTTTCCCTCTTCTTGGGACTTTTTGTTTATGGAAAATGAGTGATGGCAGAGCGATAGGATGTTTGACCCAGAGTGTCGGCTGAATTTGCAATACTGCAGGCAGGTAACACAGGTGTTTTTTTTTTCTTTTTTTCTTCCTTTTCTTATTTTTTTTGTCTCTCTGCAAAAGTCAAGTTTGAAAAACAGACTTGAGTATACCACTGTGGCAGATAAATAAATGGGGCTGTTGCACCCTTGCTGAAAAGCTATTTACCATGGCGTTGCGTGACAACAATCTTCAGCATTCAGATGCTTTTGAACTTCCAAGTGCAACTCAGCGGCGTATGTGCTGGTTATTAAATGAATAACTCATGAAGAGAAAAATTCATTTTCAGTGATGTTATCTTGTATCTTTATTCATTTTCTCCGTGCCGCACAGAACAGCAACAATAGCGGCAGACAAAGCGGGAGAGGAAATAAAGAAAAGTAAGACAACAACAGGAGTACAGGAAGTTATTTACACTTACAAAATGAGAAATGAAAGTGAATGAGGTCAGGTTATGGGTGGCTGTGGCTCAGCAGGTAGAGTGGGTTGTTCACGAACCAGAGGGTTAGCGGTTTAATTCACGTGTGTTCCTGAGCAAGACACTGAACCCAAAGTTGCCCTGGGGAGAGTGTGAATTTGAGTGTGTACTTGTGAACAGGTGAGTGGATGTGTAATTGTGATTGACTGTAAAACACTTTGTGTATCAACAGGCTGAAAAGCGCCTTATAAATGCAAGACCATTAATCAGCTCCAAAATTTGATATCAAGTCACCGAGAAGGACGAGTGCCAAGTTCTTAACCTCTGTAATCAAGAGAAGAAAACTGGATACTGCTTTATATTTTTAAGTGATCCATTAAGAATGAATCCCAGCTTCTCCATCTAAATCGAAATCATCACAGACACGAGGCAGCTTAGTAATTACTCAAGTCCAGATATTGTTTAGAAACTGGGGACAATTTAGCTGTAGAAAAACCTTTTGTCTTTGTCCCACCCACAGACAGTATAAACATGGATGGCGGAATTGGTCCTCAAAAGTGAAGCCAGTACAGCGTATAATCCAGTATTCCCTTATAACTGGTGGAGGCAATTTAATTAAAGTGGCTCCAGTTAACATTCCAATAGTCAGAATGATATATATTAACACATATATCTATTTTCTCTTGATGCTACATGTTGCATAATAAAAAAAACTTAAATCCTAAACTTAGAACATTTTATGGGGTCTTCGTTGTACAGTACTGACCAGTATATCTTTTGCAGGAACAAAACATGCTTGACGTTAGTACAAACTAAATCAGAATAAATAGGTTTCAAACTACTTTTCCAATCACAATCAAGTCTTTAAAAGGAACATTACCCCCGGATGTGGAGAGGCAGCTTCAGGCAGAACACTTGATACTGCCACAGGTCATGCAAAATTCATATGTGTTTAATTATTTAATTAAGTAAAAAAAAATAAAAAATAATTGGTTTAGTAAAGTAGCCAGATAAATTCTCCCTCTGGATATTGCAGAGAGAGAGAGAGAAAAAAAACCTCTGGGAGGTTAATATTAAAATCCACATGTCTGTTTAACACCTGATTCAGCTACAGCAGGAGGCCTGTTGAAACATTACTACCTCACTGCTGGCACTGTGGAGACCTTTCAATGATTGAATTGAGAAGATGTTACATATATATATTAAAAGACTGTACATGCTGTCAGTTCAAGTACTGCCAGTGTGAGGTGTTTAAATCAATCTACAAAATGTACAGTGCCTCAAGAGAATACGGTTCAACATGCAAAAATGATCCTGATACACTATTTGTAAAAGAATATATAAGTGTGGGGATTTGCAAAGTATCTTTACCTATATAGCCTATAAAGCAGCTACGGAGGGACATTTGTTTTGCATTCCTATGTACAGGACGTGAGGGACGTGGAAATTCAAGACAGAGCAGAATCAGTCATCAACATATTTGAATAATTTTTACAGGGAATTAAAAATCTACGAAATGTATCAGATAAAAATAAATCCAATTCCACGACTGTGCAGCAGTTACCAGAAACATTCCAGTGACTGCTGCACAGAGTCACATCAAATACTGAAAAAAATAAGGGTTCACATACTTCCACCTCACAGATATGCATTTATATACGTAATAATAGAAGTAATAAACTGATATTGGGTTACTAGATTTAGTAAACAGGTTATATTCGTGCATTATTATGTGCCTTGTTTTGTAGAAAACCTGTTAGTTCAAGGGGAGTGCAGGAGGCCTTGGTGCCACCTGAAGATACGCCCTCCTTCCGAAGAATAGATAACATGTTTGTTGCTAGGCAGTATGACGTGTACTCAAGATAATCTAGCATTGTGTATAAATACTGTTTTCATTCATCTGTTCTGGGAGCTCCTCTCCCATAACCTTGCGCTGTGTGAGATTTAGTGCACTGCTTGAATAAAGAAATGCTGACTTCGAGAACCTCATTTCAAGAGTGGTGATTCCTTTTTTCACCCCACATAATTACTATCCCTAACCCTAACCCTACACTGATCTGTGAAAAAAGTTGTTTATGTGAACAGTTCATAATATTCAAAATGTAGATCGCCATAATATTTGACAACTTGTGGACTTATAAATGTGCTAATATTTAAAGTCATTCTAGACAGCGTCTCTTTGTGTCTACAGTAGTATGACGCGGTGAACAGAGACATCATACCAATTACTAGCTACTCAAGGCGGCCTATAAAAGTTATCCTGAAGCAAGAACATCAGACTGAGAGTACAGAGGATGATTACAGTCTGAAAGGATGGCAGCAGCTTTCTGTAAAGCTCCACCGCCGAGCCTCTAGCTCCTGTAATCTTCCCTCTCTGACTGACAATGCCTTTTATTGTATTCTTGTACTTGACACAGAGTTTGGCGAAATGTGCAGCGAAGAGAGAGAGAGTGCGTGTTTTGTGTACAGTATGATTGATACAAACAAGGCTTAGACTTAGATGAACTTTATTGATCCACAAGGGAAGTTGCATGGTCACAGCAGCTTAGCTGAACATAAACACACTGTTAAGAACCACAGGTAGAAGAAACATTAAATTAAATCAAATACCATATAGGTAAAGTCTAGTAAATTAAAACAAAATAGTGTAAGGAAAAACGTATAGAATTAACATAGAATAGTACTGTCTGTTACAGAAAGGTGAGTTGTTGTACAGCTGGACTGAGAATGATATGAAAGAAGTCCTGTAGCGTTCACTGTGGGCGCAGAGCTGGATCAGTCTGTTGGAGAATGAGCTCTGCTGCCCCTCTATTGTCTGGTGTAGTGGATGAGATGGATTGTCCACGATGGAGAACAGTTTGTCCAGTGTCCTCCTGTCAACTCACTGCCGAGAACATGACCAGCCTTTCGGATCAATTTGTTGATCCTACTGAAGTCCTTTTTGCTGGTGCTGCTCCCCCAACAAACCACAGGAAAGTACGGGGTGCTCACAACAACAGACTGGTAGAAAATCTCCAGCAACTTGCTGCGTACATTGAAAGACCTGAGTCTTGTACACAGCATCACTGTTGTCCCACCAGTCCAGTCTGCTGTTCATGTGGACTCCCAGGTACTTCTAGTAGTTCACTACTTCCACCTCCAAGCCCTGGATGGTGACAGACTCCGTTGGTGTCCTCTTCCACCTCAAGTCAATGACCAGTTCCTTGGTCTTGTCCACATTCAGCAGTAGGTGGTTTGCCCGGGACCACTCTACAAAGTCTCAGAAGGTATCGACATAATATGCTGTTTGTTTGTGAACATTTCCACTAAATGCATCAATCTTCTGATTTTAAAGAACCGCTAAATAATTTGATGACAAAAGATGAAACCGCTGAGAAGGGAAGCAATGACAAACAACACGAAAAGAATACTGCTGTAGCATTTGAGCCCTTGAAATGCAAATTACTTACTTATCACTTGGTGTTCCTGGGTTTATCTTCCCCAATCATGTCAAATAATAATGCTTGCTGCACAACCATTACTAGAAGTGGGCATTTTCTGTTGGGTGCACTCCCAGAGCCATGTAGAAATGTAATTTCCCCTACACATTTTGCACCAATGCAGCCTTACATCACCCCACTGCCATGTCCATGTTTGATGCTGGACGTAGCGCAGGGTCTGGCGAGGTCCTCGGCAAACCCAGCTGAACTAAACTGATTTGCCTCGGTTAACGACTGCGCTGCCAACATTCCTCAAGCTACTTTGCATGATCTTTAAAGTCACGCTGTTTTGCAGACAGTGGTTTTCTTCTGAAACGGCGCAGTCAGATCACGTAGCATGAGAAGCTGTTTGTGTTTTTCACTAATAAAAATGTACGTTACCACCATAAAACTCGATGTTTGTGTTCTTGACTTTAAACCATGGAGATTTACAATTATTTAAAGAGAGCTGGTCGAAACCCGTAGGAAATGACTCCAGATATAACATAAACTAGCTAAACTTTATGAGCGCTAGCTAGCATAGTTAGTAGCATGGTTATATCCACATCATGTTATTTCTACTCATGTTTGACACATGTGGGTTAAACATCAAGTTCAACTGAAACAAGTGTTTGGAAAAAATGAAAAGGTTGCAAAAGTATTGTCCAAAAGACATAGCCACTGAAATACAGGTTTCAACAGTCAGCACAATAACAGCTTGTTTTTCAATGAAAGGTTGCATAAATAGTTATGAAGACTTTTACCTCAAGCAGTTCCTGTCCTGTGGGGCAATGGTGCGTTGAATCACGTTGATTTTCTTGTAATTAACCGTAATTGGAAATGACACATGTAATCCCTATTTTTTCGCATTCAAACAAAGTGATTTCTGACGCGGCGTATTCGCCTTCGTTCTGCTGAACTGGTGCACCGTTTTTCAGCATGATAATTTCAACCTTTGTTTTTAATCATCACGTCGACTGAATCATTTCAAATATTCCAGCGTCCCAGGCAGCCTGCTCAGCCATGCACGGCAAACGCCGCTGATGTCTAATGTCACCTCTACAGTGCGTATCACAGAGGGACAAAGTGTGCGGGGGAATAATGGCTGAATGTGACAAGTGATCTTACCTTAAGACTCGAGTTTCGTTGCCTCTGTGAAGTTCGCACTTGACTGACTATGTCTGGCGGCGTGCCCCAGAACTCTGCGCTCTAATGAGGAAAGAAAGCACGGAGGTGTGATACTGGGCGGACGTCCAAACACTAACAAAAGATATTCAGGAAAGAGTTTGCCTACCTTCACATTACTGACTGCATGTGGAGGGAAAAAAGCTGTGGGGTATGAGTGAAGTAATGTAGCTGAGAAAGTACATTTAAAACATTAAAATTCAGATGTATAATCAAAGAATTAGCTAACCTACATAAAACTGAGTACTTCGCTAAAACAATCTTGAGTGTGTCTGTGTTATACGTCATGTAATTATACGTCTAATTCATATTTTTCCTCCATTTAGAAAGGAGCACAAACTTACAGAGAACTATTTTCAACTGGCACATCTGAACCTGAGAGAGAAAACAGGAAATCCATATAAATTTATCTGTGTAATTAAGACTGAAAAAGTAGAGCAGACATGTAAATAGATTAGTCGAGGCTTTGTCTTATCCAGAGGAGAGAAAGGAAATGGGTATGGGAAATGCTTTCCACTAAATGAGACATCTTAATGAATTATTGGCAGACAGCTGAAATAAGAGCGACAGAGTTTGAGATACTGGGATGGAATTTAGAAAAATAATGCTTTGACTTTAGAGATACTAGCCTTGAGTCGTCTAAAAAAAAAAAGTCAAATGAATAAACAGGAGTCACACACACACAGAAAGGAAAATCCTTTCTCAATATCTGTTGGAGATATGTGAAATACAGCGTCTTACCTACTGTGGTGCAGTCAGTATCCTGGCAACCCAAGGACTCACTTAAAGGGATGAACACACGAGAGGCTCAACAAATTTTAGCTCGAAACTGGCAGCTTCACTCAAAGTGAACAAAACAGCGAAAGGAAGGACAAGACCACAGAACAACAAAAACAACACGTAGGAAGTTGAACTAAAGAGACTTTCACACCGATGATTCATTGGACAGCAGAGTACAAACACAAAGTCAGTGTAGCATTACAATTGCGCAAATGTTTAATCACTTGTCTTGGCATAAAGCAATGTTCAGTACAAATAGGATTCATTATTCTTTGCAGCAGGCATGATACTAGTGTGAGCACAGCATACAAATGATCTGGAGAGTAAACTAGAGGAGTGAATTGGAGAATTATTTACATTTTCAACAAAAAAGTGCATAGTAATGTAAACAGCACAAGAATTTAACACTTGTGCAGTCAGTCTCCTAATGTCGTACAGTACAGAATGTAAATGGAACAAAACAATTAACATGGTGCTAAAAGGAACTGTACAAACTCTAAAAAAAACTCCTTAGTTACATTCTCTGCACAGATTGTGATACCACATTTGTACAAGATAATTAAAAATAATGATCCAAAAGAAAGAATTTTTACACTCGACATAATTGTTTTGCATACATAATAGACATATTTATACATTTTGGTGCCATTTACTTTACAGTTGACTACTTTCAAAACCCCTCCCCCAAACAGCCCACCGTTGGAACCACAGATTCTTTACATATGTACGTAGTAAAAGCAAGGTTGGGTATTTTTATTTGGTTAGACTTCTGAAATGATTAAACAGTATTTATGCTACATGCTACATTGTTATGTAGCATTACAGTTGGTAAACTGACTGTGTGAACTAATATTGCCCTACCGTGTACAAGCTGTTCCTGGAGTATATGCTAACATGCTAACAGTCTCTTGTAGTAAAGAGTTTAAACCGTGTAAACTAAGTACCCAAATATGGCTATTTTTTCAACGTCTTTTATTTGAATCAGCTGAGTCAGGTGGACATTAAGTTTGGACATGAGCTTAGCAAGCAAGCTAGCTTAGCTAGACTAGACAGCCGTCAGACAGATGTAGAGCTGCATTTGTCTGCATCTGTTTGTTTCAAAGACGTCAACGGTTGCAATAAATCTGCCAGTGGTGTCAATGTAAAGTCGGTCTGCTGTGTGACCGTGGAAAGAAACTAAGAAAGCAGCTAAGAAGGCTGGAGTTTAGCAAACAGTCAATTCCAGCAAAACGGTTTCCAACAATGTAAAGCGGCACATACGCTCTCTACTGCAAACCAAACATGTAGCTATGGTTACAACTGGATGTTTGAAAGGCACATCATGACAAAATGTATTCACGTTAATTGCAGGCGTATTAGAGGCAGTGCTACTTTCTGTGTTACTGGTCTGCATAGGTCATAGTCATAGGGCACACTGGTACTAGCCCTGCTGTGTTGAACTAAGATCAGGAAAAGAAAGTAACTGATACAATAAAAACATTTCACAAGGCAAGGCATTAACAATCTCATAAAACATAAATATGTTTCTGCTCATACATTCATTAGTCGTTTGAATTGTCACTGATGTGGGTGCACTTACATTCATGATCACTGCATTTGACGCAACATCGGAAAGACTCTGGACCGTAAGCTTAGGGTATCACATGTTTGAGACTTGTGTGCGGCGTTTCTTGCAGACCCAAGATTGTTTGACAGGTAGTTGAATTAGCTGAACGCCGTCTACAGCTAACAGGAGACTCATTCAGACACTCAAAGCCAACACATCTGACAGAGTTGTTATTAATCACGTTTTGCTCAGTAACAACCTACGGAGTGCCTGTCAGAAAGTGTAACACAAGGTGCAAACGGTTGCCTAACATCTTTTGGCGTTTGACTTCACAAGAGAGTCTTACATTGGGTGATTCCAAGGATTCTTTGATATTTTAATAAATGACAGCATTAGAGATCCAATATTTGTTGCTGTAATGTGACAATAATGACCTGATCAAGCTAGCTTCAGCAACAGTATGTCTACACCAATCATTGGTATGACAACATATCAACATATCATCATTAGAATAGAAAAAATATAATTTAATTTGAAGGTCAAGCCAGAGGTATCCTTTGTGCTGTGCAATGTCTGATGCTTTTAGTAAAGATTTTTGGCCTTACACATTCACTGAGGTACACTACGGTCAGTGCATCTCCAGATAAAACGGCCCTGGTCTCGTCTCACTTCTTGATCCTTTTTGGAAGACATAATCTCATCTACATGGTTATACACTGCAGAAAAAAGCTCCTGTCAAATCATTCCTGTCACTGATTTAGCTAAATTTTCTTGATTCCACTGCAGTGGACCTTTGTATTCCAATTCTGAAAATTTCACTGATTTAAATGATATGTTGAGATGGTTAACCATGGACAGCAATGGTTAAAGAAAAAAACATTGTTTACACAGCACATCCCATTCAGACTCGTTTAAAGAATATTGCCGGGCCACTGAAAGTGCAACGTGTTATGCTTCTCCTGGAGGTATTACAACCTTTCTGCTTCTTGAAAAGTCTTCACAGACTCCAATGGCAGCTCATCTGACATGTCCACTGGGTTGTCGTAGGCCTGGGCGTCCTCCTCCCCTTGCTGGTGCCTTGCAAAATTCACAAAGACCTGGAATGTGAATGAAGAGAAGGAGAAGATACTTAAAGGCAACGGCAAGATTAAAAACCTTCTAATACACACGGTGCTGAAGGGCCTGTGGACATTTCTCTACTCATATTTTTTTTTTTTTTGCGCTCCTCCTCCACCCTCTGCCTTAAAACAAACTGAAATAGTAGTACAGACGACGGGGTGCATGTGAATGTGTTGCCAGACAAGGGCTATGAGGCATCAAGTAAGCGTCTAGGCTCACACAGTGAATGTCAGTTTGACATCTTTGACCAGCTGAGAAAGAGAATAAAACAATCATTCTTCTCTCTGTGATGCCCATTTAATGTCAGACAAAATCAATCCTATGGCGTTCATAAAAACCAGTGTGTATTTCATTGTGCAGTAAACATCACTGCAGGCTTTTCATTCTCTTAGCATTAGTGGTAAAGCTACACACACATACACACACACTAAAAAAAAACTTTTACCCTACAGGAAAAGAGGATCATATAAAGTCATAAGAGCATTGCTTTTTCATTAAATGATTCTCATTGCCAATGTGAGTATAAAGGGACACATGAATTACTGGATTGCATTTAAAATATATTAATAATAAAAAGTCATTCAGACCAATTCAGTCACAAACTACTCACCGCCCCTATTAAGTACATTCTTCTTCATAAGCACAAACAAATAAATGGCAAGTAAAGACATTCAACAAGGCATAAATGAACACATCAATATTGTATCTGCCTTAAAAACATTACTCTTTTAGTTTTGTGAAGCTCAGATGATGAAGACGGGGGAAATACAAAATCTATCCAGTGAGGCTTTGAAGCTTCTGCTATTCTTTTCCTTAAAGAATAGAATCTGAAACCTTTCCATTTAATGTTAATGAGCTTTTTATTAGCTTTAGTAAACAACATTACTGAGCAAAGGACATATAAATATGTACATATAAAGGTCAATTTCCAGTATATCTACTTTGTCATGACTGGAAGTATCTAATGGAAATGTGGACAGGTGGGAGACAATTTTCATTTACAGTATATATATGTGAAAAGTTTGACATTTGAACAATACATTGGTTTGGTTTGGTCTTCCATCCAATGAGAAGCTTGAGTTCACTAGTTATTTGAATCTTCAGTATATTTATTGTATCTAATAATTCTTTAATGTCTCTGTTTTTCTGGGGAATCTCATTTTTTTTCTTTATCCAGAATAAATACTGTCTTCCAGGAAAGCCTTGGGCCAAACTCACGCTGGAAAGCATATATATATGTATACATATGTGTGTGTGTGTATATGGCCTTAGAGCAGATCTGCAGCTGAAGAAGTCGCAGGTTGAATGCACTCCCCAGTTGCAGATTACAGTCCTCTCCTGAAATATTCTGGTCCATGTCATTTATTTTGCAACGGTTTTTAATCAGACCGATAAATCTGTTTCCTGAGTAAGACGTCGTTAGGTGTAAACACATGGAGCTGATGGCTAGCTGGGAGGGGGGAAAAGCAACACAGCAGACTACCTTCTAACTGAAGAGCAAGCTATGCCTGCAGAACGCCCTAGGCTGAAGTACGCCTTTGTGTGTGTGTGTGTGTGTGTGTGTGTGTGATGTCGGCAGTGTGCACCAAGGTCAAAGTTGTCAAGGCATCTTATCAAGGCAGGATGAGTCAGAGGATAAGAGTGACAGTAGCAACAAATACACCCTCCGCCCATCTTCCTCAGCCTCTGACCCTGCCACTGGATGAAGCTGGCTTGATGTGCTGAGGCATGCACGCCATTTCATATTCATAGTCCAGCCTGTGCAGCTTTGTGCTGTTTGTATTCAACTTCCTGTAACACTGCAAGCATGACAAAAAATAAATAATGTCGGGACAGCCATGGTAAATACGTCCTGTGCTTTGTTGTGCCATTATATCACTTTCTGCATTTTGCCAACCATCCATTCGTGACCCTGTGCGCCATGCACCAGCGCTGCTGAGTGGCATTTTCTTAATAACAGATGGACACAGGCGTTAATTACATTACAGAGGGTGCGTTGGGGTGTTTATTTGGTGCCCGTTGAGGCAGAACACAGGACGGGAAGGAGGTATATCACCCAATTAACCTCTGCAATATATCAAAGGAGCCCTTGTAGAGAGTAAAATGGCTATTTTTACAAACAGTACATCCACACGTTCACGCTCTGCTCTGAGGCAGAAGAAGAATCTTTAAATCTCAGCCTTAACTCACAGTTTTATAGCCATTCTTAATAAATATTAAACAATGCTGAGGAATAATGCACATCTTCATATCTGAGTTATTAGCTATGATCAGAGTATTACAAGGTACAATTTAAACCTGCAAGACTTTAGACCCTTTGGCTCCAATGCAACACATTATTCAGGTAGAATTATGCTTCTGAGCTGCACAGACACCAAAGTCGGACGTGGACCTCCCCAAAAATGTAACCGCACGTTGCTGTGATTGTGCAGAAAAGCATTTTCTCGTCCATGTCTCTAAGTGCCTCCTACACGCCATCTACTACTCTGACGTCTTCCCTCTTTTCAGAGTTGCAGTGATTCCAGTAAAAGTAACTGTTCAACATTTATTGACTCCAAGTCCAATATGAACTGCTCCAGTCGCTGTTTGAAGTGCACAGAAAAACTCAACACAGCTGACTAGTTGGGCATTGTCACTGCAGAACACCAGTGCACCAGCCTAGGCTACCTGCATAGGCTGCAGCGTAGGCTCCGTGCAGATCCACTGAGATGGGAATAAATCAAGCTTTACAAATATTATCACTAGTTCGGACTTGTGTTTTGATCTACATGCTTTACAATGTGACATAAACCAGCTTATCTAATGCTCTGTATCCCTGTTTAGTGCAGAAATAAGATTCAGAAGAGTGGGTCAAAACTATAAAGGTATGCGCGTACGTAAGGTCAGCTGCTTCATTGGTGCTTTGGTGACATTTTGGATCACATTCCACACACAAAGCAGCAAATATTTTACAACCTGCCTCTAAAAGACAGTTGAGTGAGTCACATTTTCCTTTCAAATCTGCTCTGCGCTGCCACGGCCATCAGAATTAACGCCTGAGCTGCAGGCTGTGCGGATCAATATTAATTGTGGTGCAAGTTGGGTGTTCTACTGTAGGTCAAGGCTCTTGTCTATAAATCACCGGCTGAAAGGTGACTGTCTGGGTCTCCACTGGCTCTCCTGTACTCATTCTCTGTGTTTTAATTCTGCTGACCCCCCGGTCCAAGTATGATTTATTTACTGCCTCTGATCTAGTAAATATTGACCAGAGGGGGGAATGTGGGTCAAGATGACACAAAAGGTAAAGGTGAAATTAATACAAGGTTGAAAGTTACGGTATGACAGTGATCTGTGATGTAGAAACAGATTTCTGTTAAAAAATGCTTAGTTCAAGTTAGCCTAAGCCCCGTCTATCGCCCGATGAAAGCTGGGATAGGCTCCAGCAGACCCCCGCAACCCTTAACAGAAAAAAGCGTGTACAGAAGATTAATGAATGAATGAAGTTAGTCTAAGTTCAGCCTAATTGTTCCCATATTTAACTTAAACAATGCTGGTTATCCACAGAGTGATCATGTCGATAATGGAATCCTTTACACCTCTGTCTTTATATGGCATAGTTTCGTTATATAATAGTGGTATGGTAGAATACACAGACAACTCACTCACATCATAACTTTCTTTTTTTTTTTTCTTTTTTTTTTTGTTGGTTTAATTCGAACAAGAGGCTCTTTATCCCCCATGCTGGAGTGGAGTTATGACCTTTCCGGAGACCTCGGAGGTCATCCTCACCTCCTACCTGGTCATCTGCTGCTGAGCTAATGGTGGGTTTGCAAGACCAGACACACTCGTACTCGCCACTGAGTGCCTGATTGCATCAGATCCCTGGGGCCGCTTGGAAAACACAATGTGAAGCCAGTACATAACATGCAGGGCTCAGCTTATCTCACCATTCAGGGGGTCTAGTGAGTGTATTCGGGCTAAAAGAAAAAAAAAAGGAAAAAAAAAAAAGAAAAAAGAAAAAACAGGTATTGCGGGAGCTTTGTATTTTTCAGTGTAGATATGTGATCGATAGCAGAGCTGGCAGGTGAACTGTCTTGGCAGTACAAGCTCAGCATGGTCCTCATTGGTCAGCCTGACAGCCTAAACGGCGGACAACAATGTGCAGACAAAGATAGATCTTTAAATCTCATCTTGTACTAAGCAGACTTGCGTTAAATAAGAGCACTTAAAATGCTGAACGCATTGACTGATGACCTAATGACCCGTTAAACCGGGCTGCAACTCCACACAATTGCAGTATGGTGGTAGAATTACAGTCTGCCTAGCTTTTTGCCAGTGTCAGAAGAGAAATTCGCGAGTCAGAAATTCTCTCTTTTGCTGAATCCAGCTCAAAATGATGTTTTTACTCTCAAGCATAAACACAGAAATTATTAAACGGCTCCACTGTCGTACTGCACTTCACTAGTTTTTCAACTTTTTCAAGTGGTTTCAGAGGGATTCTGGCATTAATAATACTACATTTGTATAATGGAAAATCTGCCATCACCCAGTCTATATGGGTAAAAAAGGAACAACATTCCTGCAGATGATAAATGGATAAATAAATTCAAATATTCTGAGAGTCACATCAGTTGAGCTGAATAAAACTGAGTTGAGCTGAATAAAACTGTCTAGGAGAAGTAATTTCTCAACAGTGCGTCTCAGGAAATGTACAGTATAGTACCCCGACTATAGAAGTATACTGTGTACTGGCATATTGTATCTCACAGTTAAGAGTGAAAGTATTTCTTCAAATCAAAATTGTTAGTCACTTACAAGCTGGGGGCCCCCATATACAGGCCGAGTTAAAAATGGATAAACTTCCTTTGCCTGTAATGTGCACGTCAGTTAAGCATGATGTTAATTCAGACTGCTTTAGTTTAATAAATTCAAACATATCATCATGCCATGTCCACACTCTTCTGGATATCTCATCTAAAGCATTTCTTTTCCCACATCGGTCCCAGGTCTCTGCTTCGTCGTCCTTTAATCTGCAACCGTTTCACAATGAAAGCACTGATGGTTTGAATCCACTGAAACGCTAGGAGGCTTTTAACTTGAAGGAGGATGCGTTGAGGTTTTATTACAGCGTAATGCTGTAACTCTGTAACGAGTCGATCAAAATAAAGGCTTTGCACTAGACTATTACAAATTATGATCATTATATTTATCAAACAGGAAGCTTGCTGCAAGTAAAGTCTCGTCACCTTTTGCAGTTCTAGTAAATAAAGACGCTGGCCTGGTCACTGTTTGAGATAATGGGTAGACTCAACAAATTGAAGGTCAGCTTAGTTCAATAGTACTCTTATTCAGCAATGCTAAAATGCTATTTGAGTGCTTGTATCACTCAAATAGTTTTAATTACACACCAGTCGATAGGTTGGGTAAGACCCAATATGGGTATTCAGAACAAAAGCAAGGTGTAACATTCATTCATTCATTCATTCATTCATTCATCCCTCCATCCATCTTCTGTAACCTCTTGTCCTGTGAAGGGCAGCGGGGAGGCTGGGCCCTATCCCAGCTGTCATTGGGCGAGAGGTCGCCAGTCTATCGCAGGGCCAGTTGCAACATATATCCCGCTTATCTGGACTCACCTGATCCAGCGTAGTTTGTGACACGGAGTAGTCCTCCACGCCCAGCCTCTGCTGATGACTGGTGAACTGGCTGAAGATGTTGGCCAAAGCTCCCTGTGTGCACGGGAGCTGATACTGCAGCGTGTTGTGATGCTTCTCCTTGAGAACGCTGCCTGGAAAGGTCTCCTGGACAAAGTCTTCGACCAGGTTCAGAGCGGGAGGAGAGCCGCCGACCCTCACAATCACCGTGTAGCCATCACCAAACCTAGAAGGGAGAGAGGCAACTATTAAGTATTCATGACGAGAAAAAAAGAACTGGAAACAAGCCCACCAAACTGTCAGATTGCTCATGGCTGGTCATGGAAATAATGAACTCTTTTCTCCTGTGGTCACATCATGGTGTGATGCATAATGGGGTGGTGTACTGGAAAAAAAAACAAGCAGTACAGAAAGCAGTGGAGATATCAAAAAATATTCAAAATATAATTGCTCTCTTATTTCCCCAGTCATTTCAAGCTTTCCTGGATGTGGCGAGCTGGAGGAGCAGGTGAGTCACACACAGCTGAGAGCAAAGGCAGCTCCACGTCAACAACACCAGTATAAATTGCCAGTTGATGAATACATTTTTCTGTCTCGAATGAAAGCAGGAATCAACACAATCATCTGCATCAAATGTAAAAGAAAGCATCAATTATAGTGAAGCAAGAAAAAAAGCCCCAAAAAAGGCGAGACAGAAATTGCTTTTAGACAAGAGTGCGTATTATTTTAAAACCCTTCACAGGCCTGAAACAGCTCACACAGGACAACGTAGTTTCAGCCCCTCATGCTGCCAGAGAGCAACAACATATGGAAACCTAGAGTTTAAAGGTGACCTAATTGCAATATTAAAGGAATTTCCCAGTTTATCTTCGTATTGTCAGCAACTTTTAGCTAACTGGTTTAACTTTATTTCTTTTTTTTACTATTTTGGTTCAGTCTCACTGCTCTCAACCTCGCTTGTCGGGAAGTCAAAGAAACGGTGATAAACCAACTGTACTCTAAGGATCACTGTACTCCAGATCTAAATGACAGACAAAAGGAATTAACCACCAGCTGGAGAACATACTTAAGCATTTGACCGATAAAAAGACAGCCACTTCCTTCCGAAAGTGATGGAGACCAAAATGGAGGTAAATGACATCTGATGAGGTGCCACAAAGGCAATGAATGAAAATATTCTTGCCTGTTTTGCTGACAATACACACACAAACAAACAATTAAATAAATATAATGCAGAATACCTAGCTTACGGTAAAGTGCGTGCTCCACTGATCAGCCACCACTTCTGAAAACATGTCAAAATGCACCGCTGGTACAACTTTACACCATGAACACTATCCCAAGCACAAAGCACTGTCACTAGCTAAGCTCTAAAGCTAATTAGCATTCTGCCTCTTCTTGCTATGTCTGGTGAGCACCAAATAAAACTCTGAGCCTTGTTATTCTGTCATTAGCACTCTTATGACCCATTGTTTTCTGCCTAATTAATTCCCTAATGTTGGATTTACTTGTGGAAAGGTCCATTGTGGCTAGCGCTGAGCAACGTGCAACGTGAGTCAGAGGCTCCCTCAGTGGCAATTAGAGATATGGTGAGTAAACTGCAAGCCTACGTTGTCCCAAAGGGAGAGAGGGAGGAAGTGAGAACGGAAGTCCCCATGGGTAGCAGAGTCCCTTCAGTTAAAACATTTCTGATTCAAGCTGAAGAGCCACCGTGCAGGAATACTGTAATGTTACAGAAACTGGATCTGGGATGGGAATGCTTATTTAATACTCTTTTACATTAAGAATGCATGAGTGTTTGGCACAATGGATGGCAGGTCTGAACCCTATTTGACTGGAATTTTCTTAGATTGTGTTTGGACAAGCTGGGAAATATTCAGTGTTTGAAGTATTGTGACATAAATCTGACGAAATTGATATCTGAACCAGCTACATCAGTAAAAATACTCCCAATAGCATCTTTCTTCATCCACAGTATCCACAAATGATGAAGTCAAAACACTGAGGTGAGGAAATCTGGAAGTCTGGTCCAATTCCACAGTAAAAAAGAACATAATACAGCTACAAAATCAGGACAAATACAGACAGAATGGAGACAGTGTGGAGCAAGGATAGGGTTAATGCACATATTACAATGCTATAGACCAGGTAGCATGCTGCCCATCCGCAACATCAGCCTCCATCCAACAGGGAGGATCTGAGAGCTGCGCCTGCACTGTGATCTCCTCGGGGGATGCACACCACGGGGGATCAAAAGCATCCCCATGAAACTCTAAAACATATTATGTAGCACACATCATGTGGATACTACTATGGGTGGCCTGCAAGCATCAGCACGTTAGAGCATGGACAACCCTTCAACCGTTTCAATCACACGGAACTGCACCGTGCTCCACCCTGCTATGAAATACAGTTTTGTTGCGTGTGCTGTGTTCATTTGGCTATCTTCAACACAAAACGTTTTAAAAGTGAGTGCTTCGTACTTTTTATTAGCACATTTACCCGGGCCAGGTCCACAGGGTGTAACTGTGAATCTATCTCAAACAGTCTTCGGATGTTTTCATCCCAAATTGGCTCTTTGTAAAGGTACAAAGGAATCCTGAGCTGTGATGGGAGTTCTCTGGATGCCGAAAAGTTAAATTATTTATAGCTTCTACTGCGAAACAAAGTACAAGTACAAACAGTGTGGGATCATGGTGCTCAGTTTCTTTAGAAGTTCCTACATAGCCTGTTGTGGATCATAATAAAGCTGGACATGACACACAACATAAGAATCCTGGTACTGCAGGATTAGTGTTATCAGTAAAACCACTGTATTCTGTAGACATGTAAAGGCATATTCACGCAGCAGTGAGTGTTGGCGAATAGGACAAAACTCCTTAATTGCGTTTTTGAAAATGTATGGTTTCTTATACGTTATAACAGCTGGTCACTAGCTGACGTTCCAGGCTCCAGTTGCCTGTGAAACAAGCTGAACATAAAAATCTTGCTAGTGTATGGACAAAGTTAGCTTTTCTTGACCACACTACAGAAAAAAGCCGATGTACACCATGTACACCGTTTGGGTTCATCCAATGCTCCAAACCCACTATCACCATGGTGAATTTGGTGGTAGGAACCAAAATTGTGGACAGTGTTTCCCTGCAAAAAAATGCTGTTGGTAAAGTGAAGCCAAAGCAAGTAGAGCTCCCCCTGGTGTCTGACTGCAGTATAGGTCATGGTCATAAGCTCCACCCTCTCCATGTTAGTGGATGGGACTTGGGCCGAACTAAAACATGTCAAATAAAACATTTTCAGTGATGTCATATTAGATAGTTAATAATTAATGCTATAGAAACAGGATTTGTCATTGTGACGACTAACAGTTGCCAACCTCTCTGTGAAACAGTCTGTAGGACCAAGAGAGTAGGAAAAAATAAATAATTGCACTGTATAATCCAACAATACTTTGTAACAGAGGGACGTAGAGGAGAGCACAGTATTAAACAAAATGCAACTGAGTCTAGAAGAAGTGTGGGCTGGTCATTGATTGATGGCGGCTCCACGTGGTTCCACTCTCGGACCGTACTGCACAGAATCTGGCTTCAAACTCGCCTGTATCCCTGGAATTCTAGTGTCAGTTTTACCAATGGAAGGAAGTGGAGACGCGTCGTCCATAGGCCAGTGTATGCCCCTTTACTGTCACCAAGAGGCAAATTACAATACAATGCAACATGGCAAATAAGATCTGTGCCAAGCTGTTTGCAGCAAGTCAAAATAATAGACGCATTTTATATTTCCTACAGCCAGAACACATCTTCTGTCATATAAAGCCACATAATATTTGATGATTTTTATAAGATGCTACAGACAGCACAGATTGTAATCAGATGTTGACACCACTACTGTCAACATCCCAGCTGTCCATTCACATCAAGCTTAATTCATCGTCTAATCCTGCCTATGACCATAATCTCTGTGTTTATTATAGCTGGCAGCTCAGGAAATATCCTTTGTCCAACGACTGTCAAGCTCAGCCAGGATGCACAAACATTGTTGCGAAAATCCAATAAGGCAAGGAAGTATTGTGGTGAACGGGTTTGGCAAGTTTGAGGTAATGAATTGCTGCTTGTCAGTGACAGTAAAAGGGCTTATCAATTAGCTTACCCTCATTCTAACTCCCTGCCTACCTTACTTTTATTTCCTTTCTTGCCGCAGCAACACACAGGCTTCAGGCAGCACTTTGGGAAAAATATCTTTCCTTCGTATTCTTCCTTTTTACTCTGCTTCTGTATTCACACACAAAAAAAAACAAGTTCTTTCATCTTTGATACACTGTGTGTCTTAGCTCTCCTCAAATAAACTCTTCCTGAGTCGGGGAAGGTTAGCTTGGGTATCTGTAAATGGAGCGTGAGCTGTTGGGCATGGTCCTAACAACAGGACCGCATGTCTGAACAATTAATCAGCTTTTAACTGGTGATTTAAAAAGCAAGATCTTTGTAACTTGGGCTTGAATACAGGCAGAATACAATGAGTGAATTATATTTACCGCCATGACTGCAACACATTGTCCTGACTAATCCTTTCAGAATATTTTACATTACAGATATGATACAGCAGCTCGGCACAGCAAGGCCGGGGCTCTGCAACGTCTGAGGTTCTCTCGTCCTCATTTTCATTATTCCGCCTCAATCCTCTCCTCCGCACTGGTCCGCTGGAAAGTCGTTCTTCCATGTAATTTAAAACAAACAACCAGCCAGACACAGATAAGGGCATGACAGGCAGAAAATAATTCGGCTGCCTTCCTTTATCTGAGGGTGTCTGGAAAGGTCACCCTCACCACTGCCAAACCTTGTGTCTGCGTCCACGCAAGGGGGGAGGGCGGACGCAGGGCAAGAGGTCGCAGTGTGGTTTGGGTGGTCTGATACTTTGATCAAGGAGGAAGTCATCAAAAAGAATAAAAAAAAAGAGCCAGCCCAAGGCACAGTTCTAAAGGCAATGTGAGGACTGTCTGGTGGATGGATGAGAAGTCATCTCTGTCCATTCAGTTTTGCAAAAAAAGGTAGACTTGTGTGCAAAATACGAAGTTAATAAATTAAATGTGAAGTGAATTTATCTGCTCAGACACTTAGTCAGCTTGCAGATGTGCAAGTGTTGAACCGCAAGTACATATCTTGCACATCTTGTACACATCCATCAAGTCAAGGTGCAGTTTAAATAGTTTAAATCCATGTCTACTAGTCTCATGGAGTGTGTGCAGTACATGCTGTGCTTTAAAAGAATTGCAGAACATATCAATGTATTAAAGGGGAACTACTGTTTTTTACAACCTGGACCTTATTTCTGGCATAAACTATAACCTTTGTGTAATTTGTATTCCTTCAGGAGATAATTAGATCAGTGTATGTCCATATAGTGGGAGTGAATGGGGCACTGAAACGCAGCATCTAAATAACGCATTATCTGCCATGAAACTCTTTCATTTCACCAATATTTTGTTATGAAACGCTAGTGCTATTCTCTGTTGAGTCCAGAGTTAGCTTTTATCATCATCCAGGGTTTGTAGATTGATCTCAACAGTTGGCTTGTTTACCTGTAATTTCTTACTAGCATTGAAGGGGAACTACTGTTTCTGTTTTTTTTTCTCCAACCTTTACCTTATTTCTGTTATAAAATATGATCGTTTGCTCACCCATATAACTTTTTTCCTACTAGCAGTAGCAAATTACAGGTAAACAAGCCGACCGTCGCAGGTGAGCGCAGCGCTCTCAGAGACGACAATATCCAGGTCTGAAGACATCATCCGGGGTCAGTAGATTGACCTACAGACCCCGGATGATGATAACAGGTAACTCTGGACTCAACGGGGAATAGCACTAGCGTATCATAACAAAATATTGGTGAAATGAACGAGTTTCGCGGCAGATAATACGTTATTTAGAGGCTGCGTTCGGTGCCCCAGTCTCTCCCACTACATGGATATACGCAGATCTAATTATCTCCCGAAGGAATACAAATTATGCAAACGTTATATGGGTGAGTAAACGATCGTATTTTATAACAGAAATAAGGTAAAGGTTGTAAAAAAACGGTAGTTCCCTTTTAATGTTACAGTGATTTGACCTTTGACCTTTTTCATATAAACTGTTGTTCATCCCATTGATCATTTCATGCTGTTAGAATCTGGGTGAAATGTAGTCATGATTAAAATATGAATTCCTGAATTCCTAATAGGCGCTGAATGTTTGTGCCAAACTCCTTTAAGGTGTTCACAAGACACGTGTACTGAAAACATAAGGCTTTTGTCTACGAAGCTAACAAAACCAAAACCAAAACCCGCTAATGTTGACTGTTACTCCTTCCTCATAAAATACAGCCTTTTTTTTTCTTTCCAAATGTGCATTTTTATAACTATATTTGCTTGCTAACATTCCTCTTCCCTGCTTTTGCTTGCATATTGCTGCATACTTGGCAAATCATGCCAGCAGCTAATAAATCAGTGTACTAGCGTGAAACCGCTGGCAGGAGTGTGTATTAAGCCACCCGTGGTGTTATGCGCAAATATGTATTCTTGTTTGTGCGCTAATGGAGCACATGATGGATGCACTGCTGTACGCTCATATCTAAAATTAAGACCCGAAAACCGGCTTATGCGGGTTGTGTGCTTCCAAAGTAGAAACCTTTGGCAAAAGAAATACATAAAAAGAGCTATAAGTTATTATTATTTATGGTCAGTCAAGAATTGAACCTTTAGGTTTAGAACTGACACCTCACTATGAGCTCTTTAAGTAAGTACTTTTAAAACTTCTGGTTTTCGTTTAAATAACACAATTTAATCCGTCCTAGTGTAACTTTTTATTGATCAGCGCCTGTCTGTTAGTGTGTCAGGGGATATTTACAGGGCGTTTGCATGCACTATTGTGTTTCAAGAGTAATCTCACAGGAAGGCCGTCATTTGGGCCGTAAAATTTACTACGACAGGGTTGTCAACTATGCCAGGTTCAACATGGACCTAATAAAACACAGAGATATATGTAATAATTTCAGCAGACCTTGAACAATCTAATGCAGATGCTTCGTTTGCTTGTAAGCACAGAAATAAGCAATGAAAAAAAGTCAAATTTATGTTCCCACCAAGTATCAAGGCTGAAGATGTTGTATATTTTCAATGCAGACACCTCTCAGACGTGTACGGTACATATACGGTGCACCATCTGCGTCTGTCAGTGTTCTAGCAGCCTTAATTACACCTACGTTGTTGATGCATTGTAAAACCGTAAAGAGAATTATTTTGTCATCCATCTCCACGGGTGACATGCACTTAAAAACCGTATTTAGTTAATGGCACACCTGCAGAGCTGACGCAGAGCGAGTGGGAAGGAGTTTATTGGACTCCTCGACGTCAACTTCGGGGGGGATTGATCCAAACTTTTAGACACCACTCTTGTAAAAAAACTCTCCAGTGCCCGCAGCACATTACCTTAATGCATTAAAGGCACTTTACACCCCACTTTTATATCATGACGTGCTTTAAGCAAGGAGAAAATAAGACTCTAGGCTTGGGTGTACTTATTGCAGGTACTCTATGAAGCGAGGATATGAATGATATCAATCAGTGGAAAATCCTGCTACGGCTAGTGGGTGTCCTTCCTAACTGACAAGATTATAGAGGAGCTTTGAAGCTGCTTTTATTGGTTCCTCCACTTCATTTGGGTTTACTTAACACCTGGGAGCTTTCATACCAGCACACTGGTATACTAAAGCCCTATTTACAGCCTCTTGTGCAATTTTTTTTACTTATTTATTTCTCCCCATCTCCATCCGCCTTTCATAAATTCCTAGAAGTGTGATTGATTTGAGGGGTTCAATCCCAGTAAAAAGATGTTTTTTTTTATCAGCCATGAAGGACTGGAATGAAGAGCAATCTTAAAATGGCCGCCCTACTGCTCAGAATCTGCCTCCCAAACCAAATCTTCAGCGCCTCTCACACGCCGACCACCTCTTCGACGGTTTAAATAGGCTGTATTGGCTCATTTGGGGCTTGATTGATGCATGGAGGCGAGGTCATTACAGCAGAAGAAGGGCGCCTCTGTGATAAAGACACGGTCGCTGCTGAACTAAAGGGGGCAGCACTAACAAGGACTTGGATGGCTGGGTTGGAGGCCTCGCCACCTGAGAGTAGAGAGAGGAAGGGAGGAATAAATAAGCCTAATGTGGTGAGAGGTTTTTGAAGAAGAGGGGGTGATAGGGGGAGTGAGGGCTGCGTGTGTGGGAGGTTGAGCATGTATTACATATGAGCAATAGGGGGTCAAAATGTGAGAGCTGCCCCCGCGGTGATTCTGCACTCCTTTCAGGGGCTTGTGATGAAAAAGAGATGGAGAATTGGGGGGAGCAGGGAGGTGGGGGCAGCAGCATCTCCAGCTTTGCAGGTCAGCCACTCACGCCATGCGACAATGGCATGCATCACCTGCATCCATCGCAATGCCTCCCCGCCTTTCTTTCAACCCCCGCTGCCTGATGGAAGTCCTCCCATCTGCAAACGGACAACAGCTTGTGCATTTGTGGAAATCGGCCTCTTTATTCTCGCATTATGGACAGGATGTGGAGACAAAGTGTATGGATGTTTCAGGGGGCCAGGGAGCGTCTGCGTGGGGGGGACAACAGGATAGCACAAACATGCGGCGGGATAGTGACGAGAAAAGAAAACAGAGCAGACATCCCTTAATTGCCTTTTCAGTCATTAACGGGGTCCCACACCTCATGAAACATTAATTACACCGAGCGCTGAGGAGATAGGGACGCTTAATTAGAAATTATTCACTGCATGGCGAGAACCGAGCGATGGCATTTCAGTGGCATGTAAATCGTCCGTGTGAGATCTAAAATAAGCACGGCGAAAATCGGTGTCGACGTCGAGCTTATCTGGCTTCCTCTCGCCTTGCTTGTCTTGTGAAGTGCGATTCCCTTTTACCTGATAGCATGTGGAGTGAAGTAGGACATATGTTAACCCTATGTTCGCCTCTCTTGTTTGCTGCTTCATCCCTGGCCCCCCCTCTACCTATCCTATACCTCCTGTCTGGTTCATAAATTATTTACACCACCCTGCTCATGCCCCTACCGACAGGATGTAATTGACACTGAGGATCTGCCAATTACCCTAACATCTGGGAGGGACTGATTAGTACATCCCTCTCTCCCGTTTTAGTCCTTCCCCTCTCAACTCTCTGTCTTTTTTTAGCACTATCTACAATCTACTTTTTTCTCTCTTGACACTGATCTAAAAGCCGAGCCATTGATATGACATTAACACTCTTGATGGGAAATACCCTTGACACCGTTGCCCCTTCCTTGCTGTTCCAGGCATTTCACCTAATCCCCTGCACAACTTGAAAAATGGTCTGTTCCACCCCTCATCCCAGGTGTATTGATCTCTCTCTCCACCCAGCGATTGCCGCAACATATTCCTGTCATGAAGGCAGGTCCTGTGTGTGTGTGAGTGTGTGTGGAACGTCCTTCCTCTTACAAGCTCACACAAAGAAGTGGAAATAATGTCAGCAGACTGTACCTTAGGTAATGGATTGGCCTCACTCTTACATGCAGGGCTCTGGGCATGAGTGCCGGCCTTGGTAAATGTCAGATGAATATCAGAGAGTGGACTCGAGTGCTAAGAGTTAACAGAAGGTAGTATCTGTGGTGGAGATGCAACAAAACACATTAAGTGGCAAGTACAACGCCTGTTAAGGTTGCCTTATAGAGACACGGATGGTTGGAAATAGAACTGGAGGGAAAAAATATGACATTGAGAACATGGTGAAAGACAGGTTGTACAGACTAGCCAACCAGTCGACTTCAGTGCTGTGCCATGCCGCTTTAAGGATCATGAGGCCCATTCTATCGTGACATGCAAAATATATTAGTCAGTCCTGATATACAACAAAAGTAATCCTGCAATGCACACTCATCTAAAAAGGCATCCGCTAACGCTAGCAGAGGAACGGTCCAAAACGGTCCACAGCCGTCAGTTAACAACTTCAGAAAATGTCCTGCGCAAACAGAGAGAAGGAGCCTGCAATTCAACAATTTAATGGCTAATTTAATTGTCAAAGTCATTAGGCCTTTAGCTGCTATACACGGAAAAGGCTTCGGAGAAAATACTGCATTATTTAAAAAAATCTGGCTACACTTTCCCAGCTTACAACACGCGGTGGAGTACTATGCTACTGACTGTGCTGAGCTATTTTTATACAGGCTATACATATCTGCAGCACGCAGCACGAAGCACAGCATATGTATTCAGGTCAAGAATATACATTTCATTGCTGCAAAGCGTTACGTTCTATTGTGTTTTTATTAGTGACGTCATCAGCAACTAGTCAAAAAGTGCCATTGTTGCTTTGTTTGTGTGGCATTTGGCGGCTAGTAAATCCTTTACCCTCTGACTGGTATATTCCCCATCCCAAATCTTTCGTAAACAAGTGAAATAAGCAGAACACAAAAACATTGCATAGTTCTTCTTTCGTTGCCACTCTCTATTACTAAGCAAAAAACATCAAAGCCACTGCTTTATCTGGGTTCCCTCGACACTCGAAGCTTCCTACCTCCAATTTTGGTGGTAGGAAGCGAAGCCGTGGACAATGTTTCTTTGCATTAAACGGAAATGGAATGGAAACTCTTTGTTTGGTCACATGTTAATCAACTTTATCAGTCTCTCTGATTGGTCAACACCTCAGTCACATTACCTGACAATACCTGGTACCCATCCATTTTTTCGTCACCGAAGGTTTTTCCATCATTGCTTGCCAAATCTCATTTTGGCAAATCAGTCTCTTCCTGCGTATTGTTAAATCTGTACGGTAAATATGAGCCTAGAGCACGCTGCTGGTTAGCTTAGAAAGAATAAAGATTGGGAAGAGTGGTAAAAAACAAGCATGGCTCTGACCAGTGGCAATGGGAACAAAATCCACCTACAAGCTACGCAACTACTCGTTAACATGTTATACAGTTGTCTCTCGCTATAATGCGGTTCACCTTTCGCGGCCTCGCAGTTTCGCAGAT
>JASGAT010393739.1:0-20429 GCA_030220025.1 Chelon auratus | reverse complement strand
CAGCGTGTTTACACTGCTTTCACACCGTTTTAGCATGTGCCTCTGATTTTCATCACTTAGACGTTTCCTTTCTGCTCAGCCTTTGTGTTGTTGTTTTTTTCTGTCTTTTTGATTTAATTTCATTTTAACAGAAACTGACAGAGGTGCAGCACTATGCTAAAACTGATTGTTTCTGGAAATTAAACATGCTAAGCGATTTCTGATGAGCTCCGTAAATGCTGAGCGCTGTGCTGCGGTTTGTTTTTTGCGTGAAATGAAATCCAGATGTGTTTCGGAGAAAGCTGTCGGGGGCACTTCTCATTCATATAACTGTTAGTTTTCTCAAAACAGAGGACTCAGAATGTAGATGGAGGGCAGATCTCACCGAGAGCGGATTTAATTTCATGTAAAATCCTATTTGCTGAGTAGCAGTTGTAGGGTCAAAGGATCTGTAGGTAACAATATGTGTAGTGTGTTCACAGACTTATGTCCGCCCTGTGCATGAACAAATTTGTGTTTTGATACGGCAGCAGCTATTAGACCTCCAACCAGACTTATTTAACAGAGCAGATAACTTCAACTTTTACCTTTAGTATCTTCTGCACATCAGTTAAAACCCACTTGTACACATCTTGTTTGGTTTATGGAAGAATTTGCTCTGTGCCAGCCAAGCTGAATTAAACAGTCTAGACTACCTCCCACTGGTCATAGCTGGTAGTACAGTCTGCAGTGACCGTGGAGGATACTTGAGTCAATAGTCTCCTGTCTGTATTCAATAAATCTATAATATTACACTCAGAGCAATCCTAACATTCACACATGCTCAAGCACACATTCTGCAAGATTAATGCCAGTTCTTAACTTTATTGTTATTATTGTTGTTATTGTTATTATTTTATAACATCATCTCAGCGCCAGTTTCAAAATCTTTTCCTGCAGTATTATCCACTGCCATCCTGTATGATTTTATTTAGTGTGTATTGTTTAACATCATTTTCACTCTGTACTGTAGACAAGAGAACCCATGACTGTTGGGCAGATTCATTAACATAATGATTAATTATTGATAGAGCTAAAAAAAAATATACAGTATATTTGCCACAAACACAGCTTCACCACTCAGTCTGTTTTCCAGTCACATAAAGAAGCTTGAGCCACTGATGAATGTCTCTTTTGCCTGAGTTTTGTAAATGCCCTTCAGCTGCTGGGAGTTTGCATTTATACGGCCAGCATGTGAAATATTCAAAACAAGACCTTTACCTCAGAAGAATTAGATGCTGAGATATAGGGAACATTAGATATGATGTTATTGGTTTTCATAATGCACCTGTTACATGTTGCATAAAACTTTGAAAAGTAAAGAAATGAAAATAATTAAGAAGCAGAAAGGCTGCGTTTATTTCAGTCTTCTGCTGCACAGTGTGACGGTATTAGAAATGCAAACACAGTGTGCAGTTTGAAAATACATGCTCAACACATTTCAACTGGATTTGTGAGAAAGCACAGGGTCGCCAGTTTAGAACCGCTCAATATCTTCCCACACCACCAGTTGCTTCTGTAACCGACTGAGTCTCTTATAAAGTCTTTTCCATTGGTGTGTGCTCTACAGCAGCTCAGTCCATCACTCATCCGACTTCACACTTCATCGCTCAACACCCAGATCCTCCACTGAGGAGCTGAGAATAAGCTAACAATGAGAAGCTATTTAACTGTGCAACCACACATGGAATGTGGGATACACAATCTATAAGTGCAACCACACATGGAATGATATGAACCTAGTTTGTCATGTGTTTCATGAAAGCTTTAAAATGTGTCAGATAAGGAATGTCAGCAAAAAATTGTAACTTTGTGTCAAATCCCGTTTGGCCCTCTTAATCCTGACACTACTACATCTCATTTAGAGTTAAGGCAGTGGGTTCAGCAGTGATGTCTTGCATTCTTAGCACAGCTGCTTTGCGCCTTCCTCTCAGGGTCAAAGATCAGTTTGTCACTGCTCAGGGCAGCATTGTACGTTGACTGACAGCGCCACATGGAGACACTTCTGCCGTCTCCAGGGGGCCGGGGTTTAACCAAGCAGACAGGCATGCACCCTGTCCCTGCGGGGATCCTAGGTGCATTGTGTGTCGATAAACATAGAGTGTGTGTGTGTGTGTGTGTGTTTGACTGTGAGCAGGGATGAGTGTATGTACTGTACGTGTGTGTGCTCAGGTCTGGCTGTGCTCCAGTGCTCAGGGCTAATGGAGTGCTAATGTCCCTGGTGTGCCCTTGTTTACTGAACAGCTAAATACAAGAGGACCAGAACAGAGCCTTCGCCTACTTAAACATGACACTGCTTGCGATTTTGATACACTGTCCTCATAACACTTCCTCCATTTGCTCCTTTTATTGTTACCGAACCATAAATAATCCTCATAGGCTGTGACTTGCCGTTTGATCTTGAACACCTGCAGTTTATTCTGTTCTCTTCTGTTGATGGGAAGGAAGCGAATGGACCCAATCGGTTTATGAAGCTGAAACCAAGCTGACTATATAAAAAACTATTAATCTTTTCATCCTGTTCTTTATCTTTACCAGTGGGTGAGGGCAAAAACCTCATCCCCATGGACCCCAATGGCCTGTCTGATCCGTATGTCAAGCTCAAGCTCACACCAGACCCTAAGAATGAGACCAAGCAGAAGACCAAAACTATCCGTGCCAACCTCAACCCCAGATGGAACGAGTCGTTTACTTTGTGAGTACATTTTCTGTTGCCACCTTCCAACTTGTGCCCCACAGCTACAGTATATTGTTGAGTATGTGTAACGTGGTGCAAAGTGTGAAGTAAGCAAGACGTTAGAAGCGCTGGTATTAAAACTGCTGCATGAACTAATCTACAAAACGTTTCTCTTCCCCAATAACCACAACACACTGTACAGCAAGCTCAAGCCTACAGATAAAGACCGCCGCCTGTCAGTAGAAGTGTGGGATTGGGACCGGACCACCAGGAACGACTTCATGGGAGCCCTTTCCTTCGGCGTGTCGGAGCTCATGAAGGCTCCAGTCTGTGGCTGGTAATGCTGGCTTTCTTAAGGATCACAAATGACACAAATATTACGCTTTTCCCTGCATTTTGTGAGGTGGGAAGTGTTAACAGGGGATGAAGTGTTTAGCTTGAAGCCCGGCAGCTCTGGTTGACACTCATTCAGTAAGGCCCCTGCGCCTAGTGTGTAAATATTGACTTAAGCAGTTCAGTTTGAGCTCTGTGTGTATAGAACTTTGCGTATTCAGTTATATTACTCATAGCATGTTAAGTTCATTGCCTGATTCTGTCAGGGAACCTTAGCCAATTAACATTAAAGATTTATTAAATGATAAAGCTAGATCACAGTGAAATACTAACTAGCTGTGGCAGTAATGTGTGTGTAATGGCCTCATTAGTGCAGCACATTCAGCAACAGACAGCAGAAGAAACAAAAATGTCAACAGTTCAGCAATGATAGTTTATAAAAGTTCCCTCCACCGCCTCTTTGTAAATGCCCTGTATCACAGCCTGTGTGGCAGATTGTAACAAACACGGCACCTTCTGAGGTAAACAGATCGCTCAGTTTGGGATTTTACCGTAGGTCTGTCCCAGAGGAGCAGGAGCTATACTGATACTGCTACAGTTAAGCTTGTGTTTGGTTTGACATGTGTGAGTTAGGGTGGTGCCAGCTACACCAGAGGCAAAGAAAGTCTTGGTTTACCATCAGCTACTTTCAGGCCGAGATCAGTGGAAGGGTACAATAGCGGCGTACGAAGGGAAGGCAGACAAAAGAACCTGCCAGTTTCTTGCCAAATGTTTCTCTGTATTTTTCCATGCTCCTCTCCTCTCTCACCTCCCTTCTCGTCTCATCTCTTTGTTGTCAGGTATAAGTTGTTGTGCCAGGAGGAGGGGGAGTACTACAATGTTCCCATCTCAGAGGAGGATGATGGTAATGAGGAACTGAGGCAGAAATTTGAGGTGAGGATTGCACAGAAATAACGTGCAAATGTGCATTCTTGTCGTTCTGTCTGTGTGTCTGTCTGTATGCTGGCTTGCATTATTGACTTGGTCCATGAAACAACGAAGCATATAATCAATGGAATTAACCAATAATTGTGTTCTTTCTTGTTTGTTCTAAGAGCAAAGTTTAAGAGGGCCCTCGACCTCACTTAGGCCAGTATGCACAAAAGCCCACTGGCATTTTGTGCAGGGAAATGTCAATGATGATAGTGAAAAAACAACTGATTTGATTAAGACTCACAAGAAATGGGCTCTACAATCATCCATCCATTTAATCATTTTTAATCGATTACGCTGACTGGCACACATTTATTTCTTTGAGTCTTTCATAAATCCGTGGAAAAGTGAATGCGTCTCCAATATCTTGCTTTAGGACCAAGACTGAGATGATCTCAGGTGGATCGTTTTGATAGTCGAGATGTACTTTGCTGGATGACGCACTGGAGCCAGATGCATCTGAAGACTTAATAATAATAATAATAAAGGTTTCTAGGACGTAGATTTTTGCTTCATTTATTCATAGACTTATGATTTAAAATCAACATGTTGCTTAAAACAGCTTTAAACAGCTAGTTTTCTTCTAAGTACATGTAAATTAGTTGGTTTTTTTTTGTTTGTTTTTTTTTTGTCTATAAAGGTGTGATTTTGTGTGGATAATATTTTGTCCAGAATAAGTGGACATTTTTCACAAGAATTTTATTTTTTTTTGTTGTTGAATTTCAAACTGTAATGCTAACTGCAAAAAATCAGTCTCTGACATTCTGCAAGTCAGCGGCGCTCAGTCAGGTCACAGTATCACAAGTTTTTGAAGTAAAAATTGACATTTAGTTGGCCAGTGACTCTTCTCACCTTAGGGTTACGGTCATTAAGATGAATTACGACATCTTAATCTCTCAAATGTAATACTTTTTCCTTTGTAGAATGTAAATGTGAATATATTTTTAATAATGGCTGACCTCCTCAGGTCTTTTATCCCTAATAATGTGAATTTTTTTGTGTGTCTTTGAGAAGTATCTCAAGGCAGTAGCCTGGCGACAAGTCAGTATGATTTATAGGAATTATCTCAGTCAAAGTGTAATGAAGCTGACGATGATCAATGTAGGATCTGTCAATACAAAAAGGGACATTCATAACTGGTACTACAGTCTCTTCAATAATGACTCATAAACATTTGCTTTCTAAATTCCATGAAACCACACACTTTACACAAGGCCCGTTTCACATGCCGACTCAGTTTCATGCTCCTCTCCTTCGTCTGCTTTGCTGCACCAGTGTGTCTGGCCTGCTCACACTGAAGCAGCTCTCTCCCTCCGTGGTCCTCTGATTGTCATATTGTTCGGCCTCTCCGTGGGAGCACAGCCCCTCTTTGTAAAGCTATTTTCCGTGACATTTCTGCGACACATTGTGGGGAGTTAAGGACAGAATAAGAAAGAACGACAAGGCAGTTTTAAAGGTCACAGTTGGAACTGAAACCGGTTGGATGGAAAATGGATTATGATAGAGTGTTTTATTAAAAAGAAAAAAGGGATCCTGCACTTTAAGATATCTGTTTGGCACCACTGGGACCACTCTTGGAATTTATTAAAGTCTTAAAGGGAGAGGAGACAACTGCCATCGTTCTCTGATATCTCCATTATCAGTGTTATCAGCTTCACAAAACAGCTCCTACTTTAAAAGCAGGAGCTGTATGGTAATAGCAGGTCCAGAAGATATCAATCAGTATGGCCTGTGTGACACATTCTGGTGAAAACTTGTAGTACTTTCTGTCACAATTCACTAGACACACACACACATGCACAAACACACAGGCTTGTACTTAGTCTGTACATGCACAGGCTGCAAAACACACGTGCAGTAGTAGGTATTTTTCTAGTTTGCTCTTTAAATCATGTCACCCTGAGCATCAGCAGACAAATCCATCACTGAGAGAAGCCCAGTGCAGTCCTAATATTTCACAAATGATTCAATCTACAACTCAGAAACAACCTTGCCACCACGGCAGTACTGTTTGATGTACCTCAAATAAAGGTATTATATTATTTTTGCATTTCCAGGTCTCATGTTTCATCCAACTGACTGTGTATTTTTTGGATTCTATATAGCCTGGAGATCCTCTCTCTCTCTCTCTCTCTCTCTCTCTCTCTCTGNTCTGTCTTCTCTCTCCCTGTTCTTCTTCATAAACCCTGCTGTGGTTCCTTCCCTTTTTTTCCCTCAGCTTCCTGCTCCTTCCTATGTGCTTGGTGAGACTTTATTGTACAAATCCTTCTTCATCCCGTGTCACATTGTCATATTTAATGCAAGAGTTTCTCTCTTCCTTTCTCCACGTCTCGCCCCCGCTCTCAGGACTGCCAATTTAACTTTAATCTAAAGGTAGCCCTTTCTCCCCTCCTCCTCCTCCTCCTCCTCCTCCTCCTCCCCTGATCTCTCCTCTCCTCTCTCTTCTTTTTGTCTTGTCTTGTGGTTCCATCGCTCCTATGTCTGATCATTTGTATGTGGTGCAGTGCTACTACAAATTGATCCAGTTTACTAACAATTTAAAAGTAATAAAGTAAAAATAAACAACAAAGCCTAATAGATATTTATTCAGTGCTCCTTTTTGCCCAAGTGCAACTGTTATTTATTGTCCCGGCTTCCTGCTCCTCTGAGTTGGCCGGAGGATTGTTAGTAAATTCTGAGAGTGTTCTGCTTCCACTTTATAGCTTTACATTTGTGTGCACGTGTGTCTGTGTATTCTGTATCTGTCTTGTTTGTGGATTAAACTTCCTGTCTTCACGTTGTCTGCTTACATCATTGTCAACACAGATATAATATGGACGACTGTCGGCATTCATGTCTCTCATCGTAGGACTTGCCTAACATGTATCCGTCACTGTCCACTTCTTCTACCTGCAAACGTCTCATTGTAACCTTGGATCAAACTTCATTCAAAGGCATCATTAACGCTTGAATTGTATGGCAACACCTGTTATGACCACTAGATGTCACCATTGAACTGGAGTACATTGCCAGAGTATTGAGCGACTGTTCCTGCCTGTGTGAGGATGTGTGCTTCTTCATGCTTCCACACCAGCCTTAAACTGTTTTGGTTCTCAGTGGCATCCGCACAGTTTCTTTTTCTTCCACTTTTATTTAATCTTCACGATGAAATCAAACTTGTTATTTTTTTTTTCTTTTTACCGACATCACACATGGATTTTTATTCTTTGTCATGAATCTAACTGATGTCAGGTTATTAGTAATGTTCCCCTTACGTGTGTGTTCTTTCTGTGTTTCTGCCAATCTGAACTTCAACACAATTGTATAACACTGCGTCTCAGCGGGCTGGTCCAAAGGTTGAAGCACATTAGCGTTATATTGTCAGTGCATCTTTATTCATATTTTGTTTTGTTCGTCTGTGTGTATGAGCTGCACTTCTATTGCCCCTCGACTGAACAAAAAAGCTCGTACTAAGTGAGTCAGCCATTTTGGCTCCCCTCTCCCTGTGGTTTCAGGACCAAGCAGTTGTGGAAGACTCTGATCAGGTGCGTCTGACAGGAAGGAAGTAAGGCTGCTGCACGCTTGGCCCGGGCCAGGCTGGTTTCTTTGGCTAAAAAGGCTCACAGGTGTGCTGTGATCTGGTGCAGTCTGCTCTGCTTTGCGTTTCTCCGCTGCTCTCCGATTTTAAGAGCAGACTATGATGCCATTAACCAAACTAAAACTGCTCAGCATTGGTCACTGCAAGTTAAATGTGATTCCTGAAGGTGAAGCAGGATCCAATACATCAGGGATTTTTGAAAGTAGTCTGGTGTAGCATAATACCTTCGCCCCTCTCATTTGCTTCACTTCAGAAAGTAATTTTCAGTTTGTCCATCATAGATATCGTGTCTATTGGCAGAAAACAATCCTCTTTACCTAACAGAAGTTGGTCATTGTCAAAGGTTTCAGGATAAAAATTGCTTGAATTTAACTTCTGGAGAAGACGTAGTGGGATGAGGCTGCTCAAAAAGAACTGTGACTATGACTTACCAGTAACCTTTTAAAACTTTTCAGATAAGGACCCAAGGATAAGGATAGCAGGAACTGAAAAAAGTGACAATTTAACACCACTTTGTCATAGAACTTGCTTAAGTCAAACAACCTTCTTTCTGTGAAGGATAGTGAAGCCGTTGATAAAATCCATACTGTATGTTGTTGGGCTGCGGCATGATTTTTTTAATTGTATATCGCCCTGGCCGAGAGTGAAACCTGGACATGACAATGTGGAGTGTGTTTTTGTGCAGAGAGACAGAAACATTATAGTTTACTGGATTCTTGTTTAGCAGCCAGATTGCCACAAAAGTGTGTATTTTGCAGCAAGCTTCTTGAAGCATTTTGCCCCGCTGGGAGATGGAGCATGACTTGGCATGAGGGAAACACACACAAGAGGATGCAGATCAGTGTTAGAGTCAGAAGTCTGCACTGGACATGCATGCATAAGCCGGATCCCTTCTTCACTGCTCTCGCAAAACCGTGCAGGTTTCTGCTAGTGCAGTTGCAACGTCTGATGTGACCTTGACCAGCCTGTATGATGTAAAATGGGATTTTGTTTATGTAATGCTTAAAATGTTCATTATTCCATGATTTGCAGGTGCATCAAAATACTTTAAGTGACAGGTGATTACTAAACATTGTATTAGTCATTGTCTATAATTTTAGCGGCCTATTTTAAGTATATTGTGTGGGTAGAGGTTTTATCAGAAGGCGTTTCAAGCTTATCTCCAGTAGATTTCTTTCTTTATCATCTTCGCATCTTCAACATAGTGCTGCAATCACAGCTCTCCTGCTTTAAACGAACAGGAACAACATGTAGTTTACCTTGTTTATCAGACTTTCATTTTTACAAGATCTCCATGGAGACATTTTTGTGCCACCTCAACTCCACAGCTGCACCACTCTTCTCATTTCACCTCATGAATTTTGAATTCTGTTTTATCAGTAAGTGCATTGTGGCTGTGAGCAAATGAGCAGTGTGAGTGAGCGAACGCAGGTACAAGAGAATCACTTAATCGTTTTAGGGAATACATTCCAACATTAATTGTTTATCTGTATGGTAATATCTGTAGTGGTAATAATAAGAAAGAATGAACAAGGGAATTGGATGTGTGGAAGCTTTGTCAAGAGGAATCCACTACAAAGAATCTTCTCCAAAGTCTGCTGTCGGTTTAGTACCACATCTACTCCTTTTGGGTATAAAACATTTATTTAAGGTCCACCTTTCTGATCTGCACATTGCAGCTTAACGTTATGTGGGTGGTTTGAGATCCCTGTTTCTGAGACGCTTTCTCTTTTGTGCCCTGAGTGCAGAAAGCCAAGCTAGGCCCAGGGAAGAAGGTGATCACTGAGTCGGATGAGAGCCGCCCCAGCCAGCTGCCATTCAACAGCCTGAGCCAAGTCAAACTTACCGACTTCACCTTCCTGGCTGTGCTAGGGAAAGGCAGCTTTGGCAAGGTAAGGCAGAAATGGTCAGCTCAAAGATAAAGCTATTGGAAAAGATACTCATAGATAGAGTCTTTTTCCATGCCTCTGCCCTCTTCTGTCACTCTGCAGGTCATGTTAGCAGAGATGAAGACCACTGAAGAGCTGTACGCAATCAAGATCCTGAAGAAGGATGTGGTAATCCAGGATGATGATGTTGAATGTACCATGGTGGAGAAGAGAGTCCTGGCCCAACAGGACAAGCCACCCTTCCTCACACATCTCCACTCGTGCTTCCAGACTGTGGTAGGTAAAGCAGGTCAGCTCAGCTCAGGTCAGGTCAGATTAATTCATGAAGAGGCTTTTAGCTGAACAGCTTAGTCATAAAGTGCTAGAGAGGACAATAGAGGACGTGTATGACAAGTTTATTTTTAAAAAGAGGAAAGGAAAACAAAAATAGACCCCAATTAGAAGGCAGAGGCATGTGTGGGTGCATGCACATTCATAGGTGTGTGTATTACCTTTAGGCTGTGCTATAATCTGAGTACACAACCTCATACACAGGTACTTGTTAAGCATGTATACATACAATAACACACACACACAGTCATATTCATATAAATGGATTGTGCTTTGATGAAAGGAACCAAAGTATAGCACACACAAAAATAAGTCACTTGCACTTTCAAATTCATATTCAGTCTGATTAAATTAGATTAGAAAGTCTCTATTGTCCCAATTTGGGCAATTTGATTTGCAACAGCAGCAACCAAATTCATACCATAAAACAGTACAGTATAATACATAGAAACACAGCTTATTAGAAACCCTACCGCTGAGGTATTTGTTTGTTAAGCTTCCCATACCAGTAAATCACTGCAAAAGGTAGGACTGACTCAATAAGGGATAAATAAAACTTTTTAAAAAGTGATCTGTCAACATTAAAATCCCTCAGGCTCCTTATAAAGAACAGTCTCCGGCTGGCTTTTTTGCAGATATAGTCTGTGTTGACCTCAAAAGTCAGTTTGTCATCCAAGATGGTGCTCAAATACTTGTACTGGCTTACAATCTCCACAGCTGTATCATTTATGAAAGTTGGTTTCGGGACATTGGGATTTTTTCGAAAATCGATCAGCATTTCTTTAGTTTTACTGACATTAATTCGTAATCATGACTTATTGCACCATTCAGTGAAACTGTCCATCACAGGGCCGTGCCCTTCTTGCTGGTCCTGCAGGAGGCTGACAGTCAAGTGTACAGCACAAAAAGTAAAGATGACAAGACACGCCCTTGGGGTGAGCCTGTAGAGCATGTCATGGCATCAGACAGGGTGCCGCTGACACAAGTTCTTTGTGACCTCATTGTCAGGAAGTCGACCAGCCAACATGTGGTACCAAAGTCAAAGCCAGGTATTTCACAGAGCCTGTTAGCTAAAATATAAGGCTGCATACAGTTAAAAGCTGACAACAAAACATAAACGAGCATTCTCCCTCCTTGCAAGTGTCCAACCACCAGATTTAGCAAAGTTACTGTGGCATCCTCCATGCCTTTATGCTGCTGATAAGCGAATTGGAGAGGGTCAATAAACACTCTGCGTCGTCGACAAAATGCTCCGCTTCATGATTCGTTCAAATCCTGTCATTACTAAAGGAAGTAAGTGCCACTGCTCGATAATCATTCAGTGTTTTTGGCACTGGGACCTTGACCACAGGGACAACAATGGATTCTTTCCATAACGTGGGAACTTTCTGTCTGTAATGATAAAGAGAGCTGGAAAATGAGTGTGAAAATATTACTCAAAAATGGAGCACAATTCTTGAGCAGCCGACCACTAATCCCGTCAGGCCCACTACTTTTCCTCACATTAGTTTTTTCAAACATTTTTGCGACCTCAAATTCATCATTAAGGATCTGGCTGCTCTCTGAAGCAACCCTGAATTCATTGGAAACCGTGCACAAGTTTGACAATAGTGGATGCTGCATCCTTAATGTTGGCTTTAGGATGAATATAGACCGCTGTAATAAAAATTTGCGGGATTTCCCGTGGTAAGTAAAGTGGCCGCAGTGAAAGAGATAGCAGTTCAATGTGACGGCCACAAATGGATTCCCTTATTATGAAAGTCTTACCCACGCCCCCTCCCTGTGATTTGCCGGTCAGCTGTGTGTCACGATGGAGCCGGATAGGTCTCCCAAAAGCCATCAGTGCTGTACTCCTGACTCGAATCGTGTTCCATTAGCCAGGTCTCAGTCAGTGCAATCACACAAGCATTTGTACTGAGAGTGCGCTCACTTAATATTGTAAAAGGAGCATCTTCTGTTTTCAACTTTTGCAACAGAAATGAGCATGTTTTCAGCCTGGCCAGTTTAGCTAATTTTCCCCTTCACCGTACAAAGGGTGAATTTTCAGATAACTCTCTTGTTTAAATTATACTGTATCCTGGCCTAAAGTTTTTCATTATTAAGAGTCTGATCACACCTCAGGATTATTTAATGGGATCAATAAAGTTGTGGGGCTTGGAATACTGACAAAGGCAATATGTAGCACAATCTGTTACTTAGTTTTACAACATTTAATAATCTGATAATATGCAAAGTTATGTAACATAAAAACATGTTTCATCAGGCAGGTTATCAACTTTAACAGAGAAATCAGTTTCTTGGTTTGATGTAAAGGCAAGGTCATGAATTTTTCATGCCTCCACAAATACATCTAGATGCAAAATAAATCAATGGTTTCTCTCTGGTGGCAACGGCACAGCCTGTGGTTAGAGCTGGACTGCAAATGAATGTCTTCAAGCAGTCGGATTTATCAGAGGCCAAACTAAAATATAGCAGCTGATTAGAGCCACAGCACCAGCAGGTAGGCAGAGCGCACGGGACGAGACACAGCTTCGCGTCACTCATAGCATATTCATGAACGCGCGTACAACCACAAACACCCAGACATTTTCCTTCTCCTGCATAGACAAACAAATGTAAAATAACACGCTTACTGCCCACAGAGTTTCCTATTTAAACCTCAGCTTCCCACCAGTCCTTCAGAACTGAAGAAACTTCTGGGATCAGTGGTGAAATGTCTTCTCAAAAAACTCTACAAGTCCAGTTGCCTTTTTTTAAACACTTTTTGGATACACCGTGACCTGGATGACTGAGAACCTTCACAGACAAGCTCACTGGTTCACCTTCACAACCTCTGTGGTATTTTCGCTTGTTCTGTGAGGATGGTTCTCAGTGATTGAGCTACACATTGTTGTGTTTATTTTGATGGTCGAGCATCTAGAAAGTCTGTCAGCGTTCATGTGATCATTTGGCCAAATTATAAACCAGTGTCACGATCATGTGAGGGTGTTGGATGGTTATTGTATTTTTTTAATTAGTACAGTTGAGTTTGGTATCCACTGTGGTTCATCTGGCGTGTGGTTTGATGTAAGTAAGGAGCAGTGACTGTTCAATAATTTGACTTGATTTTAAAATAATTTCAGTGATCATCATTTCTTAAGAGTAGGCTTACCAAATAATTGGTTTGATACAGTTGTCAAGGTGCTTCAGGTGTCAGTATATTTTTTAGTCTTTGCTGAATAAAAACGTGTGTTGGAATACTGTAGAAGTTTTGACAGATGAAAGCAAAGAAATTGAAAAGTATTAAATGTTTAAATCTAGTTCATGGTCATGGACCCACTAGAAATATGACAGGAAACAAGGGATAGAAAGATGCATTTGTTTTGCTAATACAGAATTCTGTCAGCATCCATTAGAATGAAGTAAGACTGAAGTGTTTTTCGCTGGAAGTTTAAATTTGCAGAAGATACTGCGTGCATTTTGCTCAGGGCATTGTCATTGCGGTGCAGTGAGGGTCACACACCTGGTGTCAGACCTTGTGGAAGTTTCAGCGGTTGCTGGTATGGGTCTGTTGCTTTGTGGGCTAGTTCCTTTTTGTTTGTTTTTCAGCATCAAGCACATCTAGACTGTGTTCGGGCCAAACCTGTCACGCGCAGTAAGGAACCAGCGTAAGACAAAGTCAATGTTTCCTGACAGATGTCTGTGTTGAGTGTTTTCTTTTTCCACAAAGCGCTTTGTTGTGGCCTTTTTAGGTCACCTTGTCATGGGAAGAGTAGCGGTAAAGATTGAACAGCTCAGACGTCAAGGAGGTGAAATGTTTTCAAGAGTGTCGAGTTAGTCCAGCTGCTGTGTTTTAAATGTGCAGACATGTCTAAGCTATACACAGCAGTCTGTAAAAGTAGGCTTCAGCATTGACCTTTGTCTTTTAGAGCTTCATTCATGGGTAGAGATATAGGAATATTGTGTAACTTAACACATTTTGTTCATTTTTTATACAAAATATTGATGATGCATATCTTCTCTCTCTTATCCCAACTCCTTTTGTTTTGTGTCTCTGTATGACCACAGGATCGTCTGTACTTTGTCATGGAGTACGTGAATGGGGGGGATCTCATGTACCATATCCAACAAGTGGGCAAGTTCAAGGAACCTCAGGCAGTGTAAGACATTTCTTTTTATTATTACATATTCTGTATTCTGCAGCGTAATGAACCATTTTCCACAGTCAAAATCACATGTTGATTTTGACACATTTCTTGTGTTAATTGGGTAAACGTATGGTTGTTGTTGCAGGTTCTATGCAGCAGAGATCGCTGTTGGTCTCTTCTTCCTGCACAGTAAAGGAGTCATTTACAGGTAATTATTAACAAGTTCACATAGTTTACACATTGTGCTCCATTTAGTTATATGCACATGCTGCTTTCAAAGTATTAAACAAAAGGTTTTGTGAGATAACATAAATGTCTTTCTGCAAGAGATACTACGCAATAGTGAGACTTTCTATCTGGAAAACCCTTGCATAAGGATTTCTTGAAACCGCCAAACCAGCAGGCATTGAATCAACTGAGTTTGCTTTAAAAGAAAACTAGATAAAGAATAAACCTGGGATTTTAGAGTTAAATGCATCTGAAACCAGCTCCTACAAGAAAAGTCAATATCTGAAATGTCCCTCTGCTTCCTCAGGGATCTGAAGTTGGACAACGTGATGCTGGACTCTGAGGGACACATTAAGATTGCTGACTTTGGCATGTGCAAAGAGAACATGATAGAAGGAGTGACCACACGAACCTTCTGCGGCACTCCAGACTACATAGCTCCAGAGGTGAGCAAGGCTGAACGTGTAGAGACGTGTGTGTGTGTGCGTGAGAGAGAGAGAGAGAGAGAGAGAGAGAGAGAGAGAACATGCACTGCCATGCATGTTTTGATGCATGAGGTCATCTCTGTCGCTGTTTGGTCTGAGCCTGTGTCACCCTTGTGCTCTAGATTAAGGTCACCGCCTCAGGACAGGATGGCACATGCACACGGACACACATACACGCAGACACGCACACAAACACTCTAGAATGACGTAAGCGTCCCAGTCAGACAGACACCCAAGTGTCCACTGGCAAGTTCAGACTTAACCCACACACAGACACGGTGCTCCGTGCATCTCATTGGGTTCCTGCGATGATTATTTCATTCCATACAAAACCACTAGACTTCACATTTGTGATCACAATTGTTTGTGTTTGTGCATTTTGCCAACATACCTAGATGTTTCCCATTCTGTTTGACAAGGGCAATCACACAAACATACAAAATGACAAGAGACAATAGAAGCCAAACACTGCAATAATGCTTAAATTAAATATAATGTAAAATCCGAATATAACTGAAAACAAAATAACAACAAATACAAAGCAAATGGTGGCATTGGAAAAAATATACCAAAAACACTAAAGAAAGGCAGCTGAATTTCCTTGAAGATGTTTCACCACTCGTCCAAGTAGCTTCTTCAGTTATGAAGGACTGGTGGGGAGTTGGGGTTTAAGTAGGAGCATCTGTGGGTGTTACCTATCAGAAACTCACATGACTAGTGTCTGTTAACAACGGGTACTTATCTGTCGTTGGAGGAGACTGTTATTTAAAGCCCAACTCCCAAGCAGTCCTTTGGAATTGAAGAAGCTGCTTGGATAAGTGGCAAAATGTCCTGGCTGGCCCCGATGTTTAGATAAAAAACATGTATTTCTTGCAATTCATGGCATCTGGTCATCTGCTAATATATGTACTAATTAGTTTCACCTCATGTGATGGTCAGGGGACCATATTACTATTGTCAACAATAAGCTAAATAAACTCTCAACAGTACCACATGAAATAAAAAAGCGTAGGACTCCCAAACGCCTGTTAGAACTCAAGAAGCCTACTGGGTGAGAGGTGAAATGTTTTTAAGAATGTCAAGTTCGTCCAGCTGCTGTGTTTTAAATGCGTAGACATGTCCAAGCTATACGCAGCAGTCTGTAAGACTTCGTATGTTACATACGTAATGTAAGTTTTTCCAACTCTCAGACCACTATCAGTTAGTTTGCTTCTATTTAACGGTGGGCTGGGTTATTGATTCTCCCTAAAAACCCTCTCTGATAGACTGGGAGGTTAATTCCACCCCACAGACGCAGGGTGAACATGCTGTGATCGCTCAGAGTCAGGCTGACACTAATGCACCAGCCAGGGATGACACAGCAGGGGGTTGGAGTGACTACTGTTTCCATAGCACCGTGAGCCAGTACACAAACTTTAGGCCACACACTCGATGATCACACAGCCGTATTAGCGACAGCATCACATGTCACCGTGTTAAATTGGGCATCCGCAGATAAATATCTATACGCATACGTGGCTTTCGTTTTGGACACACAAACCAGTCAGCCTTAGCACTTGAACACTTGCATGCCCCCACTCAAAAACACTCCAAGTGGCTGACCTTAAAAAATGGGCTTACGGTCGTGACATTTTCAGAGATAATTGAGTGGAAGTGACAGAAGAATGAACTACTAATAACATTACTAGCTGAATTTTACTTCACAGATTAGACACCTGTTTTGTGAGATTAATTCAGTCATTTAAAAAAAACTGTCTGTCTGCTTTAAGGACTTATTTCGGTAGTTCCATATAGCATGTACAGAGTACTCTGTGAACTTGTTGCCCTACAAAATGATTTAAAACTGTTAAGTCAATAAACTCATCTCCCAGCATGCACTCTGTAGGGGTTTTTCAACCTGAAATCACACACAGAGTGGCGGTGTCATTCAGCTCCTCCACAAAAACATTTGCAGTGCCTTTCTCAGTTTTAGGCCATCTATTTAAACAAAGCTATTAAAAGTTACACCGATCAGTCACTACTTAGACATGTAGCACCCACCGAGACCAGACCAGGCACCCCCACCCCATAGCAATGACACTCCTTGATAGGCAGGTAGCAGCCATCCCCAGCAGGTTGCAGCCTGACACAGACACACGAAACTGACACAGACGCACACACACACAAAACGCTTTAGGAACAACTAAAAAAAACATGAAGAACAGCACAAGGTGTTGACCTGGCCTCCAAATTCACTAGATCCCAAACTGATCAAGTATCTGTGGGATGATCCACAGAGGCCCCTCCCCTCAACCCATAGGACCCAAAGGCCCCCACTGACAACTTTCTGTTGCCAGACACCACTGGCAACAGAAAGTTTGAAACTATCACTATTTGTGCCACTACTATACGACTATTTTTTCCTTTACAAAAGATCAGAAAATAGAAATATTTCCTGACAACTTTTTTTCTTGCAAATGGCCAAAAAAATGCCCAAATTCTTTTGTTTTTCTGAAAAAGAAAATGTTGCAGCCCAATGTTACTTGCTAGCATTTGCCTGAGGCCTGACAAAAAACATGTGTGGCTTAATGAGAGCCATAGTAACTCATAGTACTGATTTGTTTCTTGGTCCCATCAACAAATCTTTACCTTGCGTGCAGCGTTGTGTACTTTTTGTTTACGCATACTGCTACAGTCAGGTCACCTCCTCCACTTTGTGTGCTGTATGTTTGTATCTCAGAATGTGTGATATAGCTGTGAGATGAGACATTGTCACACCTTTTTTTTTTTTTTTTTTGCCTCAAACACGTGCTCACGTCACACTTCTGTTAGTGAGGAAGTACATTTCCATGTAGCAGTGGCTCCCTGCTTGTCAGTACACATGTGACAGAATGTGGTAGTGTTTCTGCTGCTGGCTGTTGCTGTGTTTACTCTGACCTATATAGCCAGCTATTGGTGGCTCCCGTCTGGGAGGAATGCTCACGCTAATGTGAATCTACACCTCAATGACTTTGACACAGAGAGGCAGAGATAGCAAGGGAGAGAATAAGGAGACAAAGAAAGCAGAGGGACCATAAGGTATTAACTATGAGAATAAGAGCAGAAGCGGACAGAAGTAACCAGACAATGAAGGAAGGCAGCAAGGTGAGAAATGAATGGCCTCATGACGGCTCTGTGTGACATTTTCAGGAGAGCATTTGAGGATATTGAGCTGTCTGACATGGGCCATTTTCCTCTTTGCTCTAGTTGGTCTCCACTGCATTTTGGCGATAGCAGGCATTGGTGTCCACTTTCCTGTTCACTCCTCTGTGGGCTGAAGCATCAGTAGGGGCAATTGTCGTGTCAGGACGATATACTACAAATTTAGTCCACTTTTTACACATCACTTTGGATAGACAAGGAAAACTTGCAAGTCTCATGTATTTTCACAAAATAAGCACAAGAGTGACGAGCTTTTTTCATTTACTTTCATGAAGAAAATGAATGTACCTTGCACAAAAAAAGAACCACATTATAACCCAGGAACATTACCTTGAAATGCATTTTGCTGATTGAAAATTATAGACTTTGATAGACTTACTTGTTGTTCTTTAAGTTACTTTAATACGTGTGAATCCATGTATGTCCATGGTCTGCATTCAATAATGGGTGTGACTTCTCTTTATTCCTCAAAAAGTTGGATGACTTGAAACAGCATCCCTGACACGCTGCCATCATCTGTCCGCGCTCTTTAGCAAAAGCAGTTCCAATTTTAAACTCCTTGGCCAGCCGCTGAGCACCAGAGCCAGTGGTTTCAGGCGAGAGCTGTTAGGAGTCTTACGAAATAACTTCCAATCCGCGGTTGGGAAAGTGAGGACGAAGTGAGAAAGAGGAGAAGGAGAAGGTGAAAAAGAGAAAGTGAGAAGGAAACCGCAAACGAGGCAGATGCTGAGAGCATGAACTCGCAAGCATCCTGCAAACAAGATGGCAGCTAGGAAAAAAGAAACGCACTGGAGCACAGTTTCACTTCTCCTACACATTATTTAAAGAACTAAAACATAAGAAATGATTATGCTTCTAAACATTGTTGATAGAACCTCTCCTCTCTGCCTCAGAGTGGAGAGGTTAAAAGGTGATTATACATTATACTGCATGAATGCCAACACTGTGCATTCATTCATGTTCTTCCCATGCGCTTATTTGTAGTTATCATTTAAGCTTACAGTGTATTCCTATGTTACTGGCAACAGATTCAGATGCATGTATAATTTACAGTGGTACTGATAATAGATCATGGACTAAAGCTGTGGATTTGAATCTGTAATTACAGTATACTTATACATTCATATACATGCAGAAATTCATATGTATCTCACTGGTATTTACTCTTCTTTTAGTGCATTGTATAGATACCAGCGTGGTTATGTCTACAGAAGACAATTACCCATTAATCTTGACCAAAAAAAGAATTCAATTTGAGGAACCGACACTGAACGCCTAACTGATGTTATGCTGGATATTTTTCTTAACCTCTGAAACTCAAAGAAATGTGAGTGTCCCATCCAAACCAAACAATCCCCCCCAAAAGATTCAGTTTAGTTACTTGATCAGAAATTCAAAATAATTCAGGCTTTGGGGTATGTGCCTTTTGATTTTAACCATCTTTTTAAGAATTTGGTTAAATTCCAAATTCCCCATCACAACCTCCTAATGTTATGGAAGTGCAGTAATAAATTAGCACCACTAAACGTGGCCTAATCAACTCCACAGCACGCACATTCCTCAAATCAATCCAATAGCAACAGGAGGGCTGACATTAACGCAGCACCTTTTCACAGTGTGGGTCATAAAAGTGGTGTTGTGCGTCCAGTGTATGAAGAACAGTGTGGTTTTAGAAGCATAGGTTGTGTGCATTTGTGTGTGTGTGTGTCGTTGGGTCGGAGAGGAGCCTTGAATAGCTAGCAGTCTGATCCAGAACTGTCATGTAGCATTAGGCCTAATGGGGGAGAGATGTCTGCGGCGATTCCCGTGCACACGCACACACATAAACGCGCTCCCAGAATCTACGCACACACGCTGACTGTTCAAGCCACAAGCACAGGTACATAAATAAACACACGTGTACTGACAAACTCAGAAACTAAAGACTATATAAATTTAAGCATAAGAGCAGCATTTATTTTTATCCTGCCATCTTACACACACAGACCCACACAGACACACACATTCAGTGAATCAGCTCTGCCGGCCAGGGGCTTTTATACCACAAAGGAAAAAATAAAACAAGGACGAAGCAGAGAATGTCAGGCACAAGTCACGCTTGACTCTTTCCATCACTGGCTTCCTGACAGACGGAGAGAGCACCTTATGTATCAGCCTCATGCGAACTGCAAAGTAAACAAACATCCCTGTACATAATAAATGAGTGGGAAAAACTGAAGATCTAAACTTAACATGTTGGTTCAGAGTAGGAAGGTCACCGTGCCTGAAACTGTAAATGTCCGCTGGTGTTGTCGGAGACAGGCGATGGGTGGCAAGGGCAGCGAGTCACAGTAGCGTCACATTTGCACAGCGCCCTGCACGATGGCCTGAAACTGATCTAAACAGGCTTTTCTGCTGAACTCTAATTGTCCTTTGTTTTTCTCTTTTCTTTTTCACCTCCCTTTTTGCCTCAATCTCATCGACTTCTCTGCCCTTTTCTGACTTTTAATACACTTTTATTAATTCATACTTTCTTCATAGTGACAGCTTAGAAAAAAAACGACAATGTGACAATACCCTGAAAACACAGAAAGACTAAAACATGACTTTTGTTACGCATAAGAAAAGAGCATG
>JASGAT010393738.1:24369-38363 GCA_030220025.1 Chelon auratus | reverse complement strand
CTGTTACTTATTATAGTTCAAAGTGCACAATGGCAAGGAAACTGTGATTAAAGCGGGGCTGAACTGAGATGAGGTAACGATTGCACTGTGCCGCTGTCCGTATTGATCGGTGAAGCTTCCCTTCCTCCTATCATCTTGGAGTCGATACCCACCCCCTGCCATCAGTCCTCTGCTGCTCTCTGACCTGCTCCTCTGGCTGCAGACTCCGGAGTTTAAAGTAAAGCAGAGGGTTTGAATGTACAGTAGAGCGGTCCAGCTGCTACGTCCTAGAACCAATATGGACAAAAATCAATATTAGCCAGAGATCTTTTTTTTTCTTTTCTCTCTCTCGCTCTCTTCCTGTACTGTCTGGAGTCCTGTTGCCAGGCAACATTAACATAATGGACTTTTTGTTTTGTTTTTTTTGTAAGGAAGTGGTGTGAATTGTTGGGGATTTTGCTAGATCTCCAGGGTGTTATTATTTCCTGGAATAGACGGTTTGTATTACCATTTAGATGAACATCTTTGAAAGTTAATTTGTCCAGAGTGCATCAGAGACGAGCCTTCCGCATAACATTTAGTGTAGAAGAGACGATCCCCTAAAAATGGGGATTTAACTGCAATAAAAAGCCACTATGAAATATAAATATACGGCTTATTGCATCAGTGTATTACCTGAAAGTGGATAGATGATGGATAGATATGTTCTTTATAATCTGGCTGTAAGCACAGTTTAGGTGACCGTGACGTAGACTCTATGAAACAGCTGTTCATGCTATTTATCAAATATTTGTCTTGAATAATACAAGAAAGACGAGATCCATGCATAAACTGCGTGCCTTGTTTACTACATTTGTTGCATCGGAGGTGACGTGAGCTCAAGGGAGCCACGACCTGCTTTTTAGTTGCGCTTTTCCTTTAAACTCATTCATTTGACCAATATACAGTGGAGCTGGGCTCTTGTATTTATGGTGTGAGGGTGATTGATTATCATCTGTGGACATTATGCGTATTAAAACCTCCTTTTGCATATTTATTGATCATCTTGAGGGAGATTTATTGGCTAATGATGAATCGGTGTGGACACAATTAATGAATTATTTAGACATTTTGTTCTTAGCACAACCTGCTGGTCAGAGTAATAGCTACTCTTTACAGCCTGGGGTGGGTTTACACTCACTTGCCAGTTCATTAGGTACACTAGTGAATGCATTCTAATACAACAGCCCTGCACAGAATCTTAAAAGGTATTCAGTAGTTCATTAGTTTCATTTTGTAGTACTATTGACCTGTATTGTGTTGTGCAGACACATGTTCTTATTATTTTGAAAACCCCATTTTAGTCAGTGGGCCAGGCTAAATAACGGTGATAACACTTTAAAGTGCATCCTCCAAAATGGCCATGCAGTTAAATGACATGTTAACTGAACATTAAAACACTCATGAAGCTAAGAGTTAGTGCTGGAGTGCTGTATTAGAATGCATTAGTTTTCACTAGCGTACCTAATGAACTGGCAAATGAGTGTCTATAAGAGATTAAAAGCACTTGTTACTGACTGATGAGTGGATGTTGTTGTGCACATTTTGATCTGCTGTCTTTGACCTGTTATAGAGACCCCATTGCGCTTTTGATAAAGACTCAACACCTCCTATAACCATTTCACATTAAAAGCCCTTTCTAGTTTCAGTGGACTGAAATCCTTCATTGCTTTTATTGTGAAACATTTCCAGGCATGCCGTATGCAACAACAGTAGTAGAGGATTAAAGGATGACAAAGCGCACACCTTCGCCTACTGTGACCGAGACAAGGCAATCATACTTCATAGAAGTAATCCAGATCGACAAAGTGTTGAAAATAGCGTGATTATATTGTGGAATTTATTAAATTAAAGCAGTAGAAATCCCTGAAAGGCATGTAGCTACGGAGATTATCCACCCATCTCTTTCCCTTGCTTGTGTCTGGGTTTGTGTCAACCACACCCCAGTCCATCTATTAGCAGAAACCTGGAAGTACATATATGGATTTAGAAAGTGTTTCTTTAATTTAATACTTAATACTTTTAATACTTTATAAAAATAAAAAAGAGATGGAGAAATACTCTCACTGTATATCAGTGTGACCCAAAATAGACATCCTAACACAGCCTCAAGGATGCAAATTAGCTCTTGGTAAAGTTCTGAAATTTTTATGGCTTTGTGTGTGCAAAGCGCACACGAGCTCTGCAGACTTTAAAGTCCCACTGTGGCTTCTCCTCAAGTCTGTTCGCCGGGATAAAAGCGTGAAGGTTGAAAAGAGAAGGAAGTGTGTGTGTGTGTGTGTGTGAGAGAGAGAGAGAGAGAGAGAGAGAGAGCAGGGAGAGACTGGAAGTTGAAATGTGAGTGGAAGTGAGATATGTACATCAAGGGATTGAAGGGCGTGGGTGCATGTAGAAAGGATGTATAACAACGAGAGCTATATATGCATATGTACGTGATGTTTGATGTAGCACTTAAATAGTGTAGGATCTACTTTTTCATCGTCTGGGCAAACTAAACTTCAATCAACTTAATTGATAGTCCTGCATCCTTTACATGGACGCTGAATAAGATGATCAAATATATATGTGTTTACACGCTCCATCTTTACTGAACTGATTCAGTAAGACACTGTAAGACATAGTCAAGTAGCATAAGAGCGCTGATGTGTGTGTGTGTAAAATAAAACCTCCTCTCCTGCAGGTGGTCATTTTCAGCTTCTGTTTTGCAGAGTTGTTGATTCTGCTTTATTTTGGTGAATGTAGTTTGTGTCTAAGTTTGTCTGCGTTATATCACAAAGACAGGTGTTTGTCATTTCGCCAACCTTATAAAAATCTAAGATTCATCGATATAATGCAGTTTGTCACAAACAACAGCCAAACTTAACATTAGATGATATTCAAGAGGATTTATTGCAGGGCTGCATGCCTTTCAGCTAGCTGTGTATCTAAGAAACTACCAACTTTATATGGAATATAATCAATTTCTGCTCCTCACTGCCAGGAACTATGAGACATAAAGGAGATAGGATGCATAGGATGAGACTGACTCAGAGATCAGTTCCAGGAGAAGTTCCTGTAACGTGATCTGTGTCTGCTGTTATGTTCTCAACCTGCTTCCGGTACTGACGTTATGTTGTCTAAAGCACACACACTCTGACTCACAAACACTCTGTCCAGGCTGTTCATCCAGTCACTCGCTGCATACTGCATGTGGTCGGTAAGTTAAGATCACACGTGTAATGACTGCTCTCAACCGAACAAAAGGGCAGCGGCGCCCGTCATGAGTAAAAGGAGCTTCGTCTTCACTCTTTTGTTGCTTCTAAACACTTCTTTCACATCTCAGTATGATGTTTTGCAGTCGGTTGGTGAGAAATTTATTCGCTTCAGGGCTTCCCAGCCTTGTTATGAATTAATAAGGCAGATTTTGATGCACTGAAGCCACGGGCTTGTTTACAGAGATGTCTTACCTAAAGGGAAATGCCTGAATCTGTTTGTGTATTGGTGCGGAGGAATCCGTCTGTCTCCAGTTGTTTTCCATCAAGTTGTGTTTGATGGACTCAACCCTTTCATCGCGCTGAAACTTAACTAGTTTCATAAATGTTTTACTCTTGTTTACCTTCTGACAGCAAACTTGTTTTTGGGTCACTGCAACACAACCAGTCAGACTGCTGATAACCTTTTCTTATTGTGTCAATATAGTTTCTCCCTCTGTGCCAAAAAAGGGCACATGGAGCACGCTCTCGTTCCTTCAGTATGTGATTAGGTTTATACCCTTTCTGTAAAGTCGAAGGCAGCAATTGACCTTTGCAGTTTTTATCGGCAGGAAACTGTTGATGGTCGTACGTTTGCCGGTGTCGGGCTGTTGGTGAGCGTCTGATTCTGTGGTGTGTCCTGGACCGTTGCCACTAGTTGGACTTCTGACTTGACAGCATCTTTTAAGCTGATGAAAATGTTATATCAATATAATCATCTTGAAAGAATAAACTGAAGGCCAACTGATAAGCATGATTTGGGAGAAGCCAACATTTTACAGTGGTTTGTAGTCCTTACTAGCTCCCTAGCCACCCAGCTAATTAGCTCTTCCTATTCCATACACAGGACACATGACACAGTGATGCGTCAACCAGTCCTATGTGTTTCTTTGACAGCGTCAGCCGGGGCTTCGTCAACACTTTAGCGAGTGACTGTAGCTTTTGGCACTCGCGGTGTGAACGCAGCATTAGTTGCACTGATAAACTCAACAACACAAAGTCACTGAATTCACCAGCTTAGAATACATCTGTAGTCCTCCTCCTTATTGTGCAGATGTGTATTAATCTTAAGAAACAGTCCCCAAAAAATGCTGAATTTAACCCTTTTGTTGAATCTGAAACACCACATTTTACCTCCTTTTTAATCAGTATTGTTGTTATTATTTATTAACAGCAGATCAAATTATACAAGCTGCTACTGTGGAAATCTGAGCTAATTCTCTCTCGACTCACTTGCTCTCAGCTCCGCGGAGCTTTATCACATCCTTTATCTCATTGTTTTCCGGCCCGAAGCTTTACTGTTCGGTCTAGCAGCTCTTATCAGCCTCATCTTCAGCAACAGCAGACAGCAGCTGTTTCCAGGCTTTAATAAACCTGCTGCCTCCCCGTCACTTGACGGCAGTCTAGCCACTGAACATGGAGGAGCGTTTAGCAGCTAAAGATGCAGATATTTCCCTGAGGGGCTGGTGGAGACCAGAACAGAACTAGAAAAAGATGGATTTGTGTTGTGTTTCCACTGCTCCAGCGTGCTCAGAAGATCTGTTTTAAAGATTTATGTTTTCAATAGGAGTCGTTATGCTTTGGGGGGCTTATAGCAGACAGTTTAGTGAAGCCAGAAAGTCAATTTTGGTGTTTTGCTCTTTTTATTTGAACAGTTTATTAAATATCAAAATGTCAATCTTTTTCTTTAAACAGAACTTCACTTAAGCACTACCCTGTTTACAAGACGGTTAAAGTAAATTGCTCCCCTCAGTCTGTGGTCAGTAAATTATTTCTTTTATTTTTAACTTCCTTTCACTAGCATCTCAACACGAGGCATATGCAGGTGCAGGATAATAGGATGTGTGTCCTCCGCCTGCTGCCACATGTGTGAATGCACGTAGGGGGTTTGTGCTAAGTGGTAATGCTTTCATGGGCCATGTGTTGGCAATGCTAATCAGTGAGACAAACTGGTCATTAGCTCCAGGGAAGCACAAGGTCAGCGGTATGAGCAAGGACACATGGATATGAAACCCTTAGCTATCCAGCTCAGCACTTCAGGACTGGGACATTTTTAAAGGATGATGCAGGGTTAGAGTTGGAATATAGCTTGATACCTTGTATTTTAATCCCCTGTCAGGGGCATATCAGTGCACTGGGCATGAAACCCAAAATCCATCTCCTCATCTGCCGCCTGGACCAGCTTCTGTGGTACCCACTGTGAGTTCTTGACACGTTTGGAGACGGTCAGATGCTGCTCATCGGGAGGTCATAGATGACTCTTTAGTCCAGGGGCCTGAAAAGCAGGAGGGCACAGGTGGCAAACAGGATTGACTGAAATGTGATAGCGGGAGGTGGTGGAGGGCGAGAAGCTGACTTGGTGGAGGTCTCTTTTATTGGCAGTGTAACGGGAAAATCTGTTTAGAACAGTTTGGTCGAGCAGACTTGGATCCAACCAACTGAGTTAGTTTGTGTAGAGAGGTCTGAGTGTTGTTTGCAGTAGCTGTTAGCATTTTTGATTTCATAAATTGGCTGTTACAGTAAAAAGCTCTAAAATGTCTCTTTTAGTTCAGGGACTAATGGTTGAAAATTACCAGAAACTTACCAAAACTATCTTTATGGCTTGATAACAGTAGTGAGCAAATACGTTTTCCTGGCGAAGAATATGGTATCTGGGCAAAGTCTGCGCCAGTCTGCACTAGCTGAGGACAGTCGATAGTGAGTAGATGTCACAAAAATCTGTGAGTGTTTGGGGGGAACAGACGCAACCTCGGTCGTAGTCAGTCAAATATGTTTGAATGTTTTGAGTTGAATCTGGACCCAGTCAGGTAGTGTGAACGAATTACCGACCCACCTGCAAACACCAATGAAAAAGAGAGAGTTGGTCATAGGAAATGGCGTCAGAAGATGACGGGATATCAAAACATTGTTGGCGAACAGTGAGACCAGGAGAGTGGCGACTATATAATGTTGTTTATAGCACATAAGTTTGATGAGTTCAGTTGGTTTTAATTGGTTTGACACATCATGTAGTCTGTGATCTCTCATTGGGCACAGTTAAGTGTGGATCTCCAGTCTTTCAGTCGTCATACAAAAATCTGCTAAGTGTTAGTGTGAACTCCTAGTCTTTTCAAAATCTGTAAAGACTGTGAAAGTTGTGTCGAGTGTTCCCAGCTTAAGGCTTTGCTGAGAAAACCAAATTTCTTAAACCTCCTGAAGAACTTGGAAATGCAGGGTTTAGTCGAGTTTAAAGCCCAGGCCGGGATTTTGGAACCAGTGGTAGGCTGAGATGCATTGGTTCATAACCCAAGCTAGTCCTCTGTTGGTCAAAAAGCCCTTTGCGTTGTCCCAACAGAACATTCATGTCTGGGGTACACCCTGGACAGGTCACCAGTCTATCGCAGGACTAACACAGAGAGACAGTCAACCATTCATACTCATATGCACATCTACAGCCAATTTTAGAATCACCAGTTTGGCTTTCAGGTTGTGATTCAGTTACTGCAGAGTGCTGCCATTTACCTTCATGGCTACATGAACACACCACAGAAAAAAAGAGCCTCTACTTCAGTTTCTTTACTGTGTGGTTCTGGGAATCTTTTCTCTCCAAATAAGTGTTGAGACACGTCACTGTCGTGAAAGCTGGAGGTGAAAATGTTGTGCAGAAGTATTTTATCATGGCTTCCTGCCACTTTAACACCGGCTGCTGCTGCACCGTGTACCTGACACAGTCAGTCCACTGTTCTCGTTATTTTCTCTCTGTCTGTCTCTCGCCTTCTCACCTCCGCTCCTCCTCTGTTCACAGTCTTCCTGCCTCTTTCTTTCTGCAGTTGTCTCTAATTTATATGTTCCTGCCTTCCCTTGACTGTTCTGTTCTGCCTTTGTCCCTTTTAATTATGCTTATTACATAAACTTTGTTTTTTGTTTTGTTTTTTTCCCCTCCACACGTCTTGTTCAAGCTAATTATGTTTTTTCTTCAGATGTCACCTTGCCCTTCACTCCTATCTCAGTCTGGTTACATGGTTTCGCTGTGCCTGAAGCTCTTTATTATCAGACTAATTAATCAGTTGATGAGACAATCTGGCTGTTGGTAATTTCTACTATGCGGAGGGTGAAATGAAGGCTAAGATGGCCTGTAGATGGCTGAAGTGTCATGTTGCACCTCATAAAGGTTACTCTTTTGACTTGGAGTCAAATAAGGTGTTACATTTTGCACCATTTAATCCACCAAATTATTAATTGTCAAAATAATCGACATAATATTTTTTGCAGCCTGAGTACGCGGCACACTTTTTTCTGCTTTTCTTCTTTGTAGGTCCTGGGAAAGCGTTCTGAGTCTGCCTTCATTTTTTGTACCTACCCTAATTTACATTCATGCAGTGCTACGCCTGAAGCATTGCTGCATAATCACTGTGTTTTACCGCCTGAATTAGCATCACTAGCATTTTTACTGCAACCATCGGGGGTTTGAGTGTTCTACAGTAGTCCTCTACAGTTATTTTTAAAGGGAGAGCGGTGTAGTTTTTATTGTCTCCCCACACAGATTTTAGCAGCTGGGGTTTGACTGTGCAGTTTCCATTCTGAAACGTAAAGTTGACAAAGACTGTTACAGTCTTAGCATAGTTATTCTTAATCTCTCTGAAAATGAGGCTGGAGAATGTAATTAAAATTCAACATCTGTTAAATTTTCCAAAATAATAAACATATTCATCAGTTTTATAAAAATCTCAAATGGAAATATTATTTGGATTTGTCTTTGACAAATGGCTTCATTTGACAGCCTGCTGGAACGAAGACTGGTCTTACTCATCTGGAAACAGAAAACTCAACCAAGATGCATGGATGCATGGATGGATGGATGGATGGATGGATGGATGGACGGATGGATACTCCATTTGTAGCACCCCTCCTAATAGCGCCGTGTTATCATTTATAATTTCATAAACACATTAGTTTTACAAAACCTTTTTATAGATCACTTCTGTCAGATGAAAAGTTTGGACCAAAGCTAGGGTCCCTTCAGCTATAGGAAGACACATTTTCTTAGACATAATGTCTATCATACTTGCTTCCGGCTGCATTCGAGTTTTCTCCCAACTCTTTGCCACACCCACTTAGATCCTAACATTTATGGAAACCTATGTCTTTTTGTTTTAGCAGTCTGCAAACTGCTTTCAACTTGGAAATGCACTGTAAAGGAGTGCTGCCATGCTAGCCATTGGCATCTGTTCAAGAGAGTCTTTGTTGAGTTCTTGTCCAAGACACAACGATGATTCCTAGACACTGACAACCAACCAACAATCACACAAACCTCACTGTAATAGTCCAAACATTGTTGCTACTCTCGTTCGAAGGTCAAAAACATGGCAGATCTTCTCTGTTGAGATGCTCACACATAGCGGTTGTTAAGCTGCTGTGGTTGGCCATTAGTTTTATAGTAAGTAAGTCTCTGTTTAAACAATTGCCTCATCTTTGATTGTTTGTGTTTGGCCGTTTCTATTGTCCTTTTCAACATGCTTGGCACCATGAGCCACCATGATTTTGGGAAGGACGTAAACATTGCTTTGTCAATATCATCACTGCAGTGAACAAGTCGTTGCAGCTGATAAGGCCCGTTGCTACCCTGATAATGATGCAATCTATTCTCCACTTTCTTTGCCCGTTGTTCTAACAGTTGTTCTGTTTCTGTTGCTTCTCCTCCGTCTCCACGCACCACAACCAGCAACATGTCAGCCCCACTCTTAACATTAGTCTGAATCCCAAACGCAGAGGAGGTGCTAATAATAAAGCTGCCAAGATTCGTGTCTGGGTTGTGTGGGTGCATGTTTGTGTGTGTGTGTGTGTTTGGTGGAGTGCGAACAATTGTGATGGATGAGGGGCAGTGTGGCTTCCAGCGGATGCAGGCTGTCTGTCTGATAGAGCATCTGTTTGTCTGTCTGCTCTGTGTTTGTGTGTGTGTCTGTGTGCGTTCATGTGTGTCTCTCTTGCAAGTGTTAGTCGTACGTACCCCCTGAAAAGTGTATGTGTTGAATTGTCCAAACAGATTATCTGCTAGGCTTGAGACAGTCAGAAGAAATCATGCAGGCTTAAAATTAAGATATTGAGCATTAAAGAGTAATTTGCATAATTTACTTTCATCAGAGGCATAAATTAATACAGCATGGTGTTTTCTGAAAGTGTAAAATCATTTGAAACATCTGTTCTTCCACCAGATTGGCAATAAAACCTCCAAAAAGGGGATATCACTGAAATCGCCTCACTGCTTCTGCAGATTTCTGCAGAGAAGTGAAAGGGAGGTATTTATTTCTGTGAGGAATTGAACTTGGATCTGGAAGAGACATTCTGTGTTCTGTGGGTCGTTTGGTGGTTTATGATTTGGGCTTTGGAGCTGAATCAAAGCTGACTGATTCGTTCAGCTCACATGTAAATCTTCCTCCTCACACGGGACAGTTCCTTCTTACATTGTCTGCTTGACAATCTGTCAGTCTGCGTACGTGGGCTTGAGAGCACCGAGCCCTCCGATGAGTCATTCAACATCTTCACAAAGTAATGGAACATACTGTGTTGGCTTGGCTTGACAGAAATAGCATCCCGGTAGAAGGCTGCGAAGCTGTAAAAGTGTCATTTACTGCCTGTGGGTTTTTTGTTTTCCTTTCTCGCCTGCCTTCTTTTTGTGCCCAGTTTGGATACAGGCCTGAGTGAACTACTCGGCTAAAAGCAGTGTTACACCCATGTGTGATTGCTGAGCATCTCCTACGTAGCTCGTAGATGTTAATTTGCTACCGCTGCCTCTATTCTTTTGGTTTCAGACTTCACACCAAATTTTGAAACCTGGCTAAAGGACGCGCAGGTCCAACACCAACTATGTTTACATGAACAATAAATCTTCAACCTGATTCCATCTTTACTGTTTACATGCATGCTAAATAAAATGAAACATCAACCAGAGTAGAACTTTTTTGACAAAGTGGTTCTAACATAACACAATCCACCTGTATTAGCCCCAGTGAATTAATTCAGCGGAGTAAGACGACTAAGATGGAGACACGTTGCTGTCCACACTGATTCCAGCTTCGTTCATCTTCTCAAACACTTGTTTGAGCAACTGGTTGTTTTACTACCTCCATATTTCTGTCCCTCCTGGAAACCCATCACCCTTCGTACATGAGAATCTCGGGTGTAGGGTCAATTTAAATATAATTTGCATATTTAAAAGGGGGTGTGGACCGGGAGGGGTCAGGTACAACATGTGAGCTTGATTGGGATGTACAAAGGAAATGTGCTTCTGGATCTGAGCGTGTGCCATGTTTTAGTAGGAAATCCACGCAAGTCTTTCTACATGAGGCCCCTGATGTTTACCCCATGTGGGGCAAACTTCTGCAGAAAAAAAGAGATTTATTCCAGCCAGAGAGAAATGATCAGATCAAGTGTTTGCATGGTTGCTAGGAGCTAATATTTTCCTATTGAACATATTGTCAAAGGTTTACACCACCCCCTCCCAATCTGAGTCAAAGTTCCCTCTCATTGGGTCAGTTTGTTCAGATTAAAGTGGCTACATGAGGCATGGATGATGTCTGGCTCACAGCTGGTTTTCCAGCTGGGTCCTGGTGTTGAATGGGGTTGAGGTACAGTACGTCAGTCAGATCCATTTTCTTGTAAGGAAAGTAAAATACACGGCGCTCAGATGACGTGATGACTACGCCGATCTTCCTCGTCTGTCCATCACCACATAAAGCCAAACGATTTGATTCACCTGGTAGATTTTACTGTTGCATATTCCATTCCCTTGTGAGTGATTTTTTTGGACCAACATTTCCCTACAAAAATGTTGTGGTTGGGGAGGTTTGGGCTGGCTTCCAGGCTGCAGTTTTCATGTTAATAGGCCTGATACTAATATTTTAAGTTTCACAGAGCCAAAACTGACAGTTTCAAATGTCTTGAAATCTTTTTTTTGACAGTAAAATCATTGCAGAATTACCATAAATCAGTAAACGGATTAAAGGGAAAGGAGCGCACTCGTTTTCCATCAACTCGTCTTTGCAGCTTAGTGTTTATTAATTGGCAGATAGATTCAAAAGGTCCGATTAAAAGCGCATAGAGCTGTCCATATATTCTTTGCCCGTTTCCATCTCTGTCAGCACTTCTCTCCTGTATCACCGTCCCGTCGGCTTTGTAGAGTTCTGTGATCCGTGGCTTTTATCTGGCCGCCTCCTCGCCCTCTGCCTTATGCTCTGACTTGCTAATCGCTCCTCTCTCCTCTGTCTCCTTTTAATCTCCGATACTTGTGTAATACTTGTGAGCACCCACTCCCAAAAGTTCACTCCGCCAAGCGCAATACATCACAAACTTCCTTCATCACAGGCGGCTTTGAGAAAGTCTTATCAGGCTCATCGGAGTCTGTTTCAAGGCTGTGCCAGCTCTCCCTGTATTTCCATTCATGATTCCTCCTCCCTGCTCTCTTGCTAACTGGCCTACATACAGGCATCACTATCGCACACTCTCTTTTTTCTGCTTGTGCTGTCTCTTCTTATCACACCGCATTTATTCTTCTTCCTCTGTCCTTGTCTCACTGCCTCCCTTTCTTTAATTTTATTCATCACTCCCTGCACATTCCTCTCTGTCCTCCTCTCGCTTGCTTTTTTTTTGTCTTGTAGGTCTTTATTAATCCTGACAGTGTTGGTGTTTTCCACATCAGTGCATCTTTTGAAGCAGTAGCGCTAACGGTTCAAATGTAGTTCAAGTGCAAGTCATTCTTGCACTTGAATTGTGATGAAATTATTACAGTCGAGACAGTTGGTTTGAAGATTGTTTTTTTCATTCCTTTTCATGTTTCATTTAGGAAAGACAGAGTTGAATAGATGTGCAGCCAAGAGGAGGGAGGATACCTGCTCTCAATAAGTTTTCTAATTTGTCTCCGAATCACATTTAAGTAGCTGGCATAGCCGTGTAACTGAGATTTGGATTGAGGTCAGACTTCACAGCAATGTTGACTCAAAGCTTTGACTTCTGGAAAAGTTCCGTCTGGCTTTGGTTTTTTGATTTATTAAAATGACTTATGGTCTATTTAATGCCCTGATTTTTGAGATCTGAAAGAAAATTGTTGTGCCGTGACCTGGATTTATCCTCAATGGCTTGAGGCTTGACTTGCCAGGCTAGCCTTGTAACAACGTTTTTCTGTATTTAAAGATTGATGAATCCTCTGTGACGTCACCTGTAGGTTTACTGATGAGATGTTTTGAAGCTCAGGTGAAGTCAGGCTCTGACAAGATGGTAACGGCCAGAGGCACCACTCTAACTCCCCGCTAATCCAAACAAGGACAAAGAGTTGGAGTTTAAGGGGAGGCGAGGATGGTGGGTGACAGCCGCCAACCTGAGATGTCACCCACGTGTCACACAATGCAGCCACACCTTTAATTAAGCATAAAAATACAAATTCACATGTACAGTTGTCATCACTTGATATTTTAGCTGCAGAGAGGCTGTAAACATGTTTATTTCTGCTGTAAAGTTTAACATTGAGGTCTATGGGGATTGATTGATTGGCTTTAGAGTCGGTCTCTTGTGGCCATTTGAGGAACTGCAGATTTCACTCTTACGTTAGCTTCATTTTTGAGCACACATGTTTATTGTGAAATGATTTGGCCTTGACATGGGAAAATTTTAATCTAAACTAGTTACAGTCAGTGGAGCTTGTCACTCATTTTAATGATTAGCTTTCTGTGGAGTCAAAGGACTCTCAGGACTTTGATGAATGGGCTGTGAGATAACAGGACTGATGTAATACTTCTTTTTCAGAGAAATAGTGAATGCATCTTTTTTTCTCTTTGCCTTAAGGCCTTTGTACACTGTTCCGAGAAGCACTTCACAGTGTTATTGCTCACTCGCCGCCCTCTGTGTCCATCTTTCTCTGCAGCTCTCACCGACTGACAAGAGTTTGGAGTTTGACAGAGACTTTCGCATCAGGCACTATGCAGGAGATGTGGTGTAAGTATCTTAAAGTTTTATTTATTCAGAAATAGCTCCCGCCGATGATTCATCCTCTTTTCCACATTTGTACAGTTTTACATAATCGGGCCTCAGAGCTGCCGACTGGAACCACTCTTGTACTCGGGGCCTCTTTAGGGCAGATAGAGGTTTGGGTTCTTAGAAGAAACCGGATAGTAGCACTCGTTCACACTGTCTAATTAGATTTTAACCAAATAATCCTGTCATGACTCCGCTTACTTGGTCCCTTCAATATTTGAAAAATCTGTCAGTACATTACCTGCATCATTTATGAAGTTCTTATTCATATACCCCAATCAGCCACAACATTATGACGGTTCCCTGCCACAAAGAAAAAATGGTTCAGGGATGATTTGAGGAGCACAAAAAGTTCAAGGTGTTGACTTGGCCCCCAAATTCCCCACATCTCAATCCATGTTCTGGACAAATAAGTCCGATCCACGGAGGCTCCACCTCTCAACTTTCGGGACTTAATAGATCTGTTGCTAATGTCTTGGTGCCAGATACCACAGCACACCTTCAGAGGTCTAGAGGAGTCCATGCCTCAACAGGAAAGAGCAGCACAAGGGAGCCATAGACAATATTAAGAATAATGTTGTGGCTGATCATTGCATAAATTATGTTCAATCAAGGATATAATTTATTTACTGTAGTTTGCACCAACATGACCGTCATCTTTAACTTAATATCTTTTCTTAGTACTGGATTTTGCTTACCTCAAAGTATCTTGTTGTCACAACCACATTTTCATGTCACTATCTC
>JASGAT010393738.1:2780-24359 GCA_030220025.1 Chelon auratus | reverse complement strand
ATATTTTTTTGTCTGACAGTCACACTGTGTGCGTTTTTAATCCTGACAACTGAGGCTCAAGAAAAATGGCTGTCATTGCCCAGATAGCAGTAATCTCCCAGCCTTAGCCAGCTTCATTTGACATATTTCAGGATGACTTTGAGTCATCCCATTTTCTGCAAAATGAAGACAAAACACCAGATAACCCCAAAATGTAAACGTGGATTAATCTTGATGAGTGTGAACGAGGAATAATTGATCAAAGATGTGTTTTAGACACATAACAGTTCATGGTAAATTCCAACGTGACAAGACTTGATGCTAATTTTATCAGTTTAGTCAGTGACAGTGAGGACAGTGCTCATGTGATTGGACCAACACATCTTATATTAAACAACACGGTTGCATGACAGCACTGCTTCCCGATCCCCAAAGTACTTGGACACCATTCAAATGAATAAATTACTCACGATAAGCCCCTGAAAAGTGCTCTCAAGGAAACGTGTTGAGCCCATTTGCGAAGGCTAAGTGTCTTCAGCCCAGGGGACGACTCGGGCAGAGGAGCGGGGCCTGACTGGCAGGCCTGATTGATCCATGAGCCACTTAAACCAGGCAAGAGGCAAAGTGGACCTTACATCTCCCAGCATGGAGTGTAGCTGATAAATATATATATATACACTAACAGCGTACATTAACTTAAAGTGTATATTAACATGAGGCTATTTGCACATCACAACAATCCATTTCTATTCAGATTAATTTCTAAACTGTAGAGGGTGATTAAGAGTTGGATTTCTTGAAAAGGTCGCAGTAATTATGTAAATATGACGGTTGAGGACAGTGAGCAGGACACTGCGTACAAACTGTGCAAAAGTGTGTGTGATGTGTCCGCACATGCATTTACCAGACTCCCTCTTTCCACAGGTACTCAGTGGTCGGATTTATTGATAAGAACAAAGACACTCTGTTCCAGGATTTCAAGAGACTGCTGTACAACAGGTGACACGTACATACACGGAATAATACACACCGCTTCAACCACCTCCAGTCACTCTTTAAAGTTTTGCTCGCAGCAGACAACTTGTACAACACATCTCCTCCTCCTCTTCCTCTTCTCCAGTCATCTGGTGATTCACTTCTACTGAATATGAATGAGATATTTAGTAGTTCTGACCCATCTCATGTGCGTTTTATGAGAAAGCCACTGACATTGGAGCTGTTTCCTTATGAGCTAATTTTGTTTATATTGTGCACATGCTTCCGACAGGCCAAGACACTGTCCATAGCTATGTGCCAGCAGCAACAGGGAAGAACTGAATTGCATACGAGTGCTGCATGATTTAACAATTATCTCATGAAGATAACTCTCCCTGTGTTTCAGCTCCAATCCAGTGCTGAAGGCCATGTGGCCAGAGGGCAAACTGAGGATCACTGAGGTCACTAAACGTCCGCTGACTGCTGCAACACTCTTCAAAAACTCCATGATCTCACTGGTGGAGAACCTCGCCTGCAAGGTCAGAATCCGTGAAGTGTTAGGTCCAGTATTCATCAGCACAGGACGATTATATCATAGTTTCATCACAATGTAAAATTATGGAAGTAAAATAAAGAGTTCCTGCTACAAATTATGGATATCCCAGATTGTGCACTTGTTGGTATCAAGCCTCCGTATACATATAAATCAAAACCACATTAAGTAAATGGTCTGACATAAAACCACGCTATGGAAATGAAAAGAAAATTTACTTCAAGCTTAGCGAGGAAGAAGACGAGTAATGTTAAAACATTTAGATGGAGGCTTTCACCAGAAACAGACATTGTTGCATCACATAATAAATGTGCCAAATTTTGCGCATTAGCTCTTGCAGTACTATCAGAACGAACCATCTCTGAAGCAGCACTGCATCCATTTGCGAATCACAAGAGGGTGCGTGGAGAAGCTGCAAAATAATGATTACTTTCTCTTTTGACAAATTAATTGCTACGTTGATGAAAAGAACAAAGAAAATTGAGAAGCTGTTATTTCTATTCATGTGTTCATTATTTCCAAGATTGCAAAGTGATGTCCAAAGCCTAAATGTGATTAGTATATAGAAAGAAAAGCAACAAATTCTCCTCATTGTAAATCTAAAACAATATGAGACTCTCCTGTATTCACTCTTCCTGGTGTTTGCGTGAATACAGATATGTTCTAGATGAATACAGATTGTTCAGTGCGTATGTCCTGTTTTTAACTCAGAGCTTCTCCCCGTTGCTTTCTGTAGGAACCTTACTACGTTCGCTGCATCAAGCCCAATGACGTCAAGTCCCCTCTGCTCTTTGAGCACGAGCGCTGCCGCCATCAGGTGGAGTACCTCGGGCTGCTGGAGAACGTCAGAGTGCGTCGTGCCGGCTTCGCCTACAGACAGACGTACCCTCGCTTCCTACAGAGGTACTGCTTGTGAAATGTGATGAAACTTTAATCCGTTTTTTATTGGCCAAACATTAGACGAATACAGGGAATACGAAGAAATATTTTAGAGACGGTGTGTGTGAACATGCCAGAGTCAAGATAATAAATACCGGCAGCATATCCCCCCAGATTAGTTGTGGTTCGTGCACATAAAAAGTTAGCAAAACTTTTGCAGCATGGTGCAAATTTCTGTTGAAAAATAAGAAATCAGAACACTCTCTGCTTCATTCAGCATTTGCAGATAGACTCACAGCACAGACAAACCACCAAGTCTGTTTTATACTTCTTACCCACCAGAGATCACATTGTTCTCTCCTTTGAGCTATCTGACACAGGCCCTGAATGAACACAACAATACAACAGAACATATGACATACTATACCTCAATATACTTATGGGTTAAAGCAGCATCTTAACAAAGTGAACTGATTGTGTAAAAAGAAAATTCCATTACAGCAGTACGGCAAACACACCTGTACCATCTATAAGGAATAGTCAAGTATCGAAAATATAGTAAAACGGTTCAATCTTGGCACAAAAGTTGCTAAATTTGACAAGAATCTGCACGATTGACACCCTTAATTAGTCTCAAATGGATTTGCAGTAAACATTGTTTTGAACACGGCCTTACAGACCAATTCATACAATTAAGCATAAAGTACTCCTGATCTAATTGCATCAGTGAATGTTGTTTTTTTCTAGGCAGTAGATAAGACCTGGCCATTGAGAAAAATTGCCACAATTGGAATTCACAGTCGATGTTATTAACTGTTCTGCAACAATTCAGCGGTGTGGTGGAGCTGGTTGACATCTCTTCCCTCATCTCACACACACTCTGTCTAAAACCATGCTGCACCCCTGAAGCTGTGCATCGGTCAGCAATGAAGGCTACTACACAGCATGTCCTCACTTGCAAGTTGTGTAACTTAATCAGCTTCCATCTAATCTAATCTTGCAGCTAATCAACTGCGTCTCCAGCATCTATCACAAAATAAACCCCCACCACCCCACCACCACCACCACCACCACCCCCATCATCATCATCTTTTGGGTTTTTTCTACAAACATGTTGTCCTCTGATTGAGGTTTGATTGTAATCACTGTGCAAGAGATGTTGATAAAAAAACATCTTAATGGGCTCAAAAATTACCCTGTTTTCATGTCGCAGGGTAGCAAACAGCTACTAGTCAATGGCCTATGTTAATAGCTCATGTTTTATTTATGCCGGAGCTCAAACATCTGACATAGCAAACCTGTTTACTTACCAATTAACACTCATTAACTGGCAAGAAGAGTGGCAATAATGGAGGCTGTAGAAATACAGATGAATCTCATATGAATAAGCCGAAATAAATTAATTTAAAGGGGAACTACTGTTTTTTACAACCTGGAGCTTTTTTTTTGGCATAAAATATGATCGTTTACTCACCCATATAACTTTTGTGTAATTTGTATTCCTTCGGGAGATAATTAGATCAGCGTATATCCATATAGTGGGAGTGACTGGGGCACCGAAACGCAGCCTCTAAATAACGCATTATCTGCCGCGAAACTCGTTCATTTCACCAATATTTTGTTATCGTACACTAGTGCTATTCCCTATTGAGTCTGGAGTTAAATTACAGGTAAACAAGCCGACCATTGCGGGTGCGAGCGACACTCAGAGACGACATGATCCAGGTCAGAAGACATCATCCGGGTCTGTAGGTCATTCTACAGACCCCGGATGATGATAACAGCTAACTCCGGACTCAACGTGGGAATAGCACCAGTGTACGATAACAAAATATTGGTGAAATGAACGAGTTTCGCGGCATATAATGCGTTATTTAGAGGCTGCGTTTCAGTGCCCCAATCACTCCCACTACATGGATATACGCTGATCTAATTATCTCCTGAAGGAATACAAATTACACAGATGTTATGTGGGTGAGTAAACAATCGTACTTTATGCCAGACATAAGGTCCAGGTTGCAAAAAAAAAAAAAAACAGTAGTTCCCCTTTAACATGTGTCTACAACTTGTGATTGACTTATTTCACATTTTTCTTGCATTTTGTTGACATAACAGTTATTTAATGATAATAATAATACTAGTAATGAGCCTCAAAATACACCTATAAAGGATGGTACACAGGAAGAGACTAGCAGCAATGTGGTGACCAGAAAACATGGAATGCTAATTAAATCCAGAGAGTTGTGGAAAAGATTTGAGGAAAAAACCTTCGGCAACACAAAGTGGGAGTATACCAAGTTGAAACTCTGTGGTGACGACCAATGGGAGTGTCTTTTACGGCTAATAGACGTAGTCAGTGTAGGAACCAAACCTCAAATTCTCCATGTGTCAGGTGATCATGGCATTGATGGTATTTTCTTCTCAAATAGAGAGTAGTGACGGAAAGCGGAGCTAGCTTTTTTATATTCTGCTCATTACACTTGAAACATGTGGGATAGGCAATCTATAAGAGGGTTACCTCGGCAACCCAAACGTGGAACATCCGCTGGAGACCAGCTGTCAGCTACAAAGAGATGGTTAACAAGTGACTCTGATTATATGTGGATGGGGCTTAAAGCTGACAATGAAAAGTCTAATCCACAAGAGCTTTTTATTTGACATGAGTACGGTAGTCAGAGCTGATGTCAGTCGGATCAGGGCGCAGCTTCAAAGACAAGCAATGGCTAGATGTGGATTCTTGGAGTTTGGAACATCCTCTCATGTCTTCCTGTTGAGGACCACCCATCTCACCCCTGATAATTCTTAGAAAGCTTAATTCTTAACGCACTTGCGCACATGCAAATCCCATTGTGTAATAGACGAGATTCTCAAGCTTGACGGCCTCTTTTTAGTCACAAACATCAAATATCAGTTAGATAGAGTTTGATCCTGACTGAGCAATCATAAGATTGTTGCATGCTAATGGAATCTCATACACCCATTACATTAAATATAATACTCCCAAACCGTACACACACACACTTGCCCTTATTCCCCAGCTGTCACATTCACCCACTGCCCTCATAGGAATCTTGGCGGACGGAGGATTAGGTAATGAGTCTTTTGCGTAACATGCTAACAAGTCATCCAAGTCTGTCACTGTCCCTCTCACTGATGCATATGGCTTTGATGTTACATCATGGCCAGGCCAGTGGGTCGGCTGTTGAGCGTGGATTTGGGTGGTATCCCTTCTGTCCTGGAGTGACGAAGCTTTTTACATGAACTCCCAAGGTTTTTTTTTTGTTAAACAGGTTCACTGCTATGGTTCGCCCGCAAAATATTTCTGAAATGAACGAGTTTCACAGCAGATAATGCGTTATTTAGAGGCTGTGTTTCGGTGCCCCAGTCAGTCTCACTATACGGATACACGCAGACCTAATTATACATTTTATATACATTTTGAATCATTATTGTCTTAGGCTTAGCTTCACACTGCTGCATCTCTTCTTTGTACATCCCCCAGATACAAGATGATTTCAGAGTTCACGTGGCCAAACCACGACTTGCCATCGGACAAAGATGCAGTGAAGAGGCTCATGCAGGGTTGCGGCTTCGACCACGACGTGGCCTACGGCAAAACGAAGGTCTTCATCCGCACGCCACGGACCCTCTTCAGCCTGGAGGACCAGCGAGCCGACATGGTCCAGAGAATTGTCCTCTTCCTCCAGAAGGTATTTAATGAATTCAGATCTAACAGAGCAGCTTGAATCTGTAAATGACTCAAGCATTATTCAGAGTCCGTGATCAAGCATTGTCAAGTGAAATGGCAAAGCTGCTGAGAGGGCCCCTGTTGTTTCTAATCTGTCACATTTCGTCTTTTTTAATCATCCTCCCACTTTCCCTGAATTTTCATTGATTTAAAACAAATGAACCGAATTGGCAAATATCCTTTTATAGAGTTCGATGATAATGAAAGAGGTCTAAATTGCCAACATCTGTCATTGTAAATACCCCTGATTGCCAGTCATCAACAACTATTATTGGATTACGGCCCTGAAACTAGATCATGAGGCTCTTCTGGTTTGGCGGCCCAGGTCGTGTTTGCATGGATATTCACAAACCCTTGTTCTGCATATGAATAACCTCTGAGACCAGAAAAGCTCAGACTCTATTCAAATTTATACAGGCACTGAGGTATTTTTGGAGCTGATATAATCTTGTATTATTAGCGTTACTCTCCATCTCTGAGGGTGAATGTCTCTCTGCCTCTTTTCCTCCCCGTCGGAGTTTCCACCCACACAGCTCATGTAAAGTTATCAATAGAGCTCATCTTAGGCTTACAACTAGAATGCAGGTTTGTCTTTACATAATAATTTAGCCAAGTTAATGGCATGACTGGGTAATGTTTTCATGAGTGGGGGAAATGTGACAATTGGCTGCTTTGCTCTTATTATTAGAATTTAATATCTTAAATAAATGAAATGTTATCTCGTCTTAGACCCGTACAGCAGTACTAAGACACCAGAATGGGTTTGCATGTTATCAGAATATCAATGTTCCCTTCGGCTGGACGTGTTTAAAATGTTCCTCTATTAATACTGACCTCTGCATCTGAATTCAGTAGCTGTTAAACCCATCATGCGTCAGTGGGTCGATGACACCTCCTTCAGGCGAGGGTGCCAGTATGTTGATGTGATTATGCTGCATTCACTGACTCGTGTCAGCTCAGCGTGAAGAGCAAAACTATTTTCTTTCTGTTTTTTTTTTTTTTTTATACGACTATGATAGATTGGTTTGTCAGTGAGACTCTGTCTGGGCATCAAATTAAGGACGTGCTATGCAAATTGCCAGGACACTTCAAAATGTCATCTCTGACTGACAGCCGTGCAGCAACACCGTGAGTGTGTGTGTGTTGAGACGGTCTAAATATGTAATTTTAAACTCTACATCTTGCACTGGAAGCCACTTGGTTCATGAAGATTCCTCCACACCATGCTCATGTCCACCTTTCCCCAAACTCTCAGACATGAAAGGGTTATCCCAGTCAGATTAGCTTCTGTACTGAATTGATTGGTTGACCTTAGCATTGATCTGTATGACCCTTTGGAGGCTGTTCCCACAGACGTACCAGGCGGGGGGTTCCTCCCACCTCTCCCTCAGGAGAATCCTATCTTGTATCTCACAGGATAAGCAGGCTTTGATAACGAGGGGAAAGCCCAGAGGAAATGCAGCTCCTGCACCAAAACAAACATCACAGCTGAGGTGTCATGTCAGGGGTATTTAATCTTGCCCTCTGTCGGTGTTAAAGCTATGCACGCGCGCTCATGATGCTGACACGCCAAATCAAAAAGATACAGAATTGACTCCTGTATCTGTCGTGCAAACAAACATCCCAGCACCAAGCAATCACCTTATCATCACCTGGCACACTATACTACCTTATGCTACCCGGGGGCACAGTGCCAGGACTGTCACTGTCAGCCTCACTGTCACTGGGGCTGACAGTGACGTTCACACTTGGTTATTTGAAGGCGTTTTTTGTAACCAGCTGAAAATACTTTGTTCATTCTATTTTAAAACATGACATTTTAAAATCTCCAACTGCGTTTCTGTTCTCACTGTCTGTTGTGTGTGCGTCACGATGCAAAAACTTGGGGACATAACATATATCTCTTTCTCTTACATACCTTAAGTTATTATTTATTAACGGCCTCTTCCCTGGCTGAGGACATTTGTTAATTCTTGTTTAGATTCATTTGCTATTTAGTTGATTAACAGCTACTAAGGAAAAATACTTTTTTTTTTAAGTTATTCATTCATTTTTTTCTCTTTCTTTCGGTTGTGTGTTGATGAGACGCTTGCATAAGTCCACCACCGTTGAGTAGGCGGTCCCAAACCTGAACCAAGACTCATTGTTTGTCCAAGGGAATGCTGTCAAACGCGTCCCAGGACAACTCCAAATGTGGCCTGAGATCAGATCCCTCTAATGTGTCCTCAGTGTGTCAAGGGTGTCTTCGCACCTGTATTTTAACCTGCCCACTTGCAATTAAATCGCTTAAATAACTAGGTCTGATCAGAACTTCTGGCACAATTCTGGCTGCTCTTTTTACCTCTTGGTTTTAAAATAGTCTTCCCCCTTAGACCATTAAAAAAAAAAATCCTAAAGGAAGGTCCAGTGCCACCTTTTAGTGACGGTGCAAGGCTACATTGGGAGGACACTGTGTGTTTCTTTTGCTGTGCTCTCGTTTTATTCCTATAAATTACCATAATGTCTCCTCCACTGAGGAGGGGGTGTAGCTGCAGGAAACGACCAGAGCAGGGGGAGGGGCGAGGGCTCCTCCACAGCTCAATTTAATCCTCCATCTCTTAGCCCTTTCTTCGTGGGCTCACATTCACCTCCACTCTTCTGCTTCATTCATTCCTGTCTGCTTGAAATTTATTTCAGGCAGGACGGTCGGGATGCATTATCAGTGATTGCTCTACATCTTCTCTTGTGCGACACTCTACCGTGCTCAGAGCAGTCCCATCATTACCACTTTAAGAAATGGCAACTAGAAGAATGGCCACAAAAAGCACACACAGTCACACGTATAAATACAGATGTTATAAATTATACAAAGCCCTCCCCCACACCTTCCCTCTGTGTTCAAATGAATATTTCATAAATTCAAGCTCAGCCATCCACATCACAGTAACTGTCGGCGCTTGTCAGAGCGGGGATGATGATGAGAAGAGAGACTCCCCCCGTGTATTCTCAGCCGCAGCATTAATTGCTTTCCAAAGCTTTACATAGTGGCAGTAGGTTTATCAGACGTGGCGAGCGTTGTTTCTTGGGTAGTCAGCTTTCACAGCAAGGCCACAGGGGGCTCGTCTGGGCAGGAGCTAAATGAAAACATCTATAAAGGCTAAAGGGGTTTATTTTATTGTTTTGTTTTGTTTCCTGGCGTGTGACTTGTGTCTTAAGGTGATAAATAGTGCTGTAAAAATTTAAATCTTGCTTCTTCCTGACAAGGAAAGGGATTGTTCTGCGGTGGCTGCTTAGTGCGAAGCTAACACTGCCTCCTCTCTGTTTAACTGTCCAGAACTGAGGTGTCTCCTGTTAGACTTACATGATCTCTAATCCTCTGATCCCCTCGGAACCTGCAGAGTGTTTCAGTTTTCCTCTGAAGTTTTCACCTCGTCAAAACCTGAATGAGTAAGAACACTGCATCGGATCAAAGGAGGGCGGTTTAACTCTTTTGTAACTTTCACACGGGTGGATTTTAAAGAAAAGAAAGCTGTGATCTCTGTTAGCATCAACACAGATATCCAGACTGTCCTCCTCTACAGAACGACCGCAGTTGTCGTTTTTCATGCACCCAAATTACGACCCAGTGTTACGTTTGGGGGTGACTAGCCGCGCTGGGGCCCTCTAGCCAGATAGAAATCACAATGAAAGGAAGTCAATGAGTCATATTGACTCATTGACTTCCTGTTAATATCCTACTGCTTTGTTCTTTAGTTAGAATAATACTGTTTACCATCGGCCTTTCTCCATGGTAACTGACATTTCGCTCGCAACCAGATTTAAATTCTTCTCTGCATGTCCTCACCGAAAGGCAACCTCCAGGGCCAAAAAATGAAGCCAATGTTGAAGTAGCAAAAACTGCAGTTCCTCAGGAGTGAGTCAGTCACCCATAGACCTCTAATTTTATAAAACTCACCTGTTTAAAATATATCATGACTTAAAATGATGCATAATTAAGGGTGACAGGCGGTAACGGTCATTAGCTTGCTCACCTATCTACCTCAACCCCACATGTTGCATCTTTGCACTTGGCACTTTTTTTGATTAACTGCACCAGACACTGTCAAGATGGCGACTGTCAGGGGTTTCAGGGAACTCACTGGTGACCTAGCGGAGGCGTCGTCCATTTTCTTATACAGTCCATGGTCCTCACTAAAAAAAAGCCCTTTAATAAGATGAAATATTATCCAAAATCAATGTTGCAACCTAGTACAGTCAGCAGTTGCAACAAAAGTGACAGTGTAACAGAAGGTGGCCCAAGGGTTTAAGATCCAGTCTGGCCAGAGACCATGCCCCCACCCCTCTTTCCGCAGATGGTGTCTACTATTTGACAAATGCAAAACAAAATGCACAAGCAGAAATACTGAACGTGTTCATGAGAATAGAAAACCTCACACAAAATAATGGTGCACACAATTCAAGGAATGACAATTCAAGGTCTGCAGCTGTTGATTGTTTTCTTTCATTTGTTAAAATGTTGTGCTTCACCAACAGTCATTCTTTGGTATTATTTGTGTGGATTTTAGATTATTATAGATAAAGCAGAAATCCAACAGCTATTGATTTACAATGAATAATTAACAATAAAATGGTTTGTGGTGTTTTAGTCCTCAATTTGATCCCTGTTTAGTTTGCAGGATACAAACTATGTCCAAGACTCGTACTGAGGCTGTAAAGACGTTTACCTTTGTTTTAGCCGATGGATCAATGGGTTGATTTTATTGTGTGTTATTTTAGGCCCATACTGCTGACCACCAGCAGTATTCCTCCAATCCATTTTGTCCAGTCCCATCTAAGTGATGGATGAGCCGTCCCGAGCCGTTCAATTTGCTCTTCAATACTCTCCCCTTCAATTAAAAGGCAAAGGTCAAAACTAGTTTGAACACATTTGTTTCACATCATTAGAGTACATTAGCTCAGGGGTAAAAATTTAAAATTACTTGATTCTGGGAGTCAGGATGGAAAGAATAAGGAAGTCTGGTGGTGTTGATGTTACTGGCGAGTGTGCCGCTCACTCGGGCACTTTATTGATTTATGATAATGACTGCTGACTGAAGCCCCGGCCCGATGTCTCCCTCTGACAGCCGCGTGGTCGGTGCACGTTGCAGCTTCACTAAATTGTGTCACACCCTCTTGATTTCACCGTCCCGCGCGTATCGAGCATGTCGCTGGAAAACCAGCTCAATTTCCCCGGAGGACGTGGAAACTCAGGCGTTCAGCGGTGGTTTCCAGTCAAGTGTGTCAATGGCGCAGACCGGTCCTATATGTCTTTCCATGTCGGAATTTGTTGACGCTTTTTGTTTCTCTCTAGGTGACAGCACAACAAGATGAACAGTGTTTTTAATGTCTTGAATTGGACATTTTAAATTGCCAGCACTGCACTTCAGTTTGGTCATGTCCCTTTATCAGAGTGAGAGAACGTTTAAAGCCATTCTGTAGCCAGTAATGGGGCCTGTCTACTCTACATTTCAACTTCTAGCTCTAACCAGTTGTCTTGGCACATGTGATTTGTGAATGCTTTTACCCAGTATCCATTTCAAACCAGTCATCCCCCAGCAAATAAAACCCCGCCACTCAGTCCTGCTTTGTTGCAACCAAAGATCCCCCAATCTGGCTTTGATGAGCTCGTAAATCCAGGGCCCTGATGCGTGGTGAGGGCGGCCTCCATGATGGCAGAGTCTCTTAAAGGATGATCAGATGGCTTTATTGGCCAGGAGAGTAAGGGGGCAGACCGTCAGGGGCCTTGTTACTGCCCTGATTTATCCACAATCCCCCGAGTGTCATCCTCATCAGCCCGGCGTCGTCATCACTGGCAGTGTGTTTGAGAAGCAGGGAATGTTTTTATTGTGTTTGTCCCTGTGCGGCTGGGTAGACGCCTCCATCATAATTTTACAATCTCTCCACCTGTCACACGCCTTAATGAGGCTCCAAAGACAGTGCAGACAGTTAATGTCTGTTGTTATCTGATTCATTGTCTCCTNCCCCCCACACACACACACACACACTTTGCCTCTCACCTCCAACCTCATAATTAGCGACTTGTAGCTTAGATAAACACAGTTGTTGATCTGGCATCGGCCCGTGCACCATGTGGATATTAGGCAGGCAACATCTTTACCGAGCTTTTACTGAATCTCTTCATTTGTGCTCTGTTGCTTAGTGTATGATACAAACACATATGGGACGGAGCTGTCTGTGTGTGTCGGGGGTGTTTGAAGTCCCATTATGACACAACGAGGACGGAAAATAAAGCGGCAGGAAGATCACATCTCATTGCTAATGACGAACAAAGCCCGTTCTATATAAAAAATATCCTTTCTATAAAACGTCCTTAAAATACAAATATAGGAAAAATTATTTAGAGAAAATTAAATGTGAAATGTAATGTGATTTGTTTTCTGCAGTAGAAATTCAGCAAGAAAAATTGAGATTAGTGGAAGGTAACCAGCCCAGGTTTTATATTCAGGAAGAAACTTTATCTCATTAAACTAAAATGTTGTTATTTCAGGAATCTACTAGCAAATCTTTTATCCAGTATATGTTAAATCTGCATCATTAAACAACGCTTTAAAAGTTGACCATGCTTCAAACAGAAAAGATGCATCATTTAAATTGTGGATCGTGTTCAGCTACATTAGCAAAGCACTAATGGAACAATGTAGCTGCTAGCTTCCCATCTAGATTGATGTGAAAGGTTCCAAAACTGCAATTTCAATGGTCAAAAACTGCGTGTAGGAAATCTAGTGTTTGCTGATTTTTCTCCAAAATAAGATTAAAATGTAGTTTCCTGTTTCCTGCCAGGCTCACCCCACCAGAGGATGGTTTAATCTCTTTCTAGATACCAAAAACCTGTCAACTCTGCAGGTGCTCATAATTCAAATGAAAAGAATTCTCACTATAAGATCTTGTCCTGTGTTAAGTATTCACGGGACTGAGTAATTAGCCGAGATTAGGAAAGAGACTGGCTTAATGTTAGGCAAATCATTTGGTGCTAATGGAAATATATTCAGTCTGCTAATAATTCGTCTCACATCATAAATCATGACACAAAGATCTCAGCTCAATAATTAAACGAAAATTAGTACAGATTCCAACCCTTCTTGTACTAATTTTTATTAGCATTGTTAAAAAATTAGGTAAGGACTGTGACAGGCCAGGTTGCTTAAGTTTCCTTTTTGTACAGTGATTAAATAAGGTTGCTGCCTTCCTGTTGTTTTCATGTTTTGAAGGAAGTCAGTGTAATCAAATTCCTTCAGCAACCCTTCTGTCCATGTGGATAAAAGACTGCAAACATGATGACTTTAGCTCTAATTCCACAGTCCACAATGTCAGCAACATTAGACAGTGTAATTATGCATCCTAATGTATGTCCCACCCATAGACTGTATAAATATGGACAGCGTCTCCCCACTTCCTTTGGAACCAGAGTCTGGGCCGCAATAACGATGACCCGACCACACTCCGGGCCAGACTCACTCGTGTTATCGTTCAATTAATACTACACTCTGCCCTACCTCCACCCTACATCTACAAGGAGATGTTGGATTATACACTGTACTTACTTTTGTTTTTGTTTTTGTTTTACAACTGTTATGGTCCCACGGGACCGCTTTATGGAGCAGCTGGCATGGCAACTGGGAGTCGCCATTATGTCACTTCCTGTTTCTATAGCATCAAATAACTAATGAAATTTTGTGAACGCATCAGGATTTTATATTTACTACCTAAAATGACAGAAATCATACTTGAAAAAAAATTGTTAGTGTTTTAGTTTGACACAAGTCCCACCCCCTAACATGGAGGAGGCGGAGCTTATCACCTATACCGCAGCCCGTCACCAGGGGGAGCTCTACATGGAGCAGTTCTGTCCATCATTATATGGTCTGTGGTCCGTCCTCCTGTCTGATATAGATGTGACTTTGGTTTTGGTGTTGGTTTGAAATTTTACAGTGTAGGTTATGTACTTTTTCTAAGTCATATCATACAAATATTATTTATAGGTATTTAAATAAAATTCAATTTTAACAAAAACCTGACCTACTGTGCAATAATCAGTTAGAGCTTCAGTATAAAAACTTCCCACTCAGTGTTACTGTATATGTGAACAAATTATAAAGATGATTAGATAAGATCAAATTTTAAATTCTGGCTTAAACGCATTTAGAGTCTACTATTTACACCTGAGACATTTTGACAGTAATGTTTGATCTGCTGCCTTCTCCTAAAACTGCCCGATTTCCTGTAACACTCTGGATACAGTCAGGATTTAAACGAGAGCTGACGTAAAAAGCCTTGATCACAGAGTCATCGAAGCCAGTGAAACCCATTCACTCCTCCCACGGCCGTCACCCTGGGCACACGTGAGAGTCATCTCAGGAGTCGATTAGTGGTGGATATGTAGCCGCTCTTCTCCTCTCGCTCTCATGCACTCATGCATGATGTATTAGAGACAATGCAGCACGGAGAAAACGGAGGATAAGGTCGTCATCTGCCATTTAGACAGAGAAGCACCATTTGAGATGATCCTAAGTGGGACTATTTTTGTATCTGAATGGATGTAGGCTGAATTTTTTTTTTTAATTTTTAATTAATAGGTCAAGTATTCAGGAGCTTATGCAAGAATAACAGGCTTGTTTTCAGCTTTATGTCCGTATAAGTGTTCAGTGTATCAAATTAGTTTTTTCAATGATTAAGTTTTTTAAAAAGATGATTTTTTTGACTGGATGTCAACAGCAGATAGATGTGACAGAACCTGGACACAGTGAAACAAGCCTTGTGTTACAGAGAAGACAAGAAAAAAAGCAGCATATTTAGATATTAGGGACAGATTTCTGTCCAGGATTTGAGGTTATATCGCTTGACATTCAGAGTGGACAGATGTCTCAACTATGTCAGTGTTAGCCTTATATGACTGATGGTTACATAAACCTCAGGGCTTAAAGATCCAAAACAAACGAGAGACAGTTTCTGCACATATATATATATGTATATATGAAGACACTAGCATTCACCTAATAATCAGAATAATTATGTCCCACCACCTCAGTCAGAACAGACTGATAAGATGGAATTTATTTGATAATCTGTCCAACAGGGAAATATTAACCCCTAATAACCATGTTAACACTTTATCCGTTTATCTCTAGTTGGAATAAATCCATTCTTTGTGAGCATATTTGCTCCACATAGTGTAAATATGGCTCCATCTTGGTCATTTTCTTCTACTAAATGTAGCCTACAGTAAATTTGGGGAATAAAACCATCAATATCTTCTTCATCTTTTATATTTCTGTCAGACTCAGTGCTCCGCTGCAGGCAGAACCACTTAGTCAAAAAACTCTATTGTAGTTGATGCTTTGGAGCATGTAAAAACGTAAAGTATATCTTTATCTGATAATTTAATTTGGTTTCATGTATTTAGAATAATTTCAACCAGGTTGAAAAAACATTGTTCGTGTAAATATAGTCAGCGTTGCCAGGCAGGTGAGGTGATCATATGGCTGACTGGCTGTCTTTCATTGATCTCACTGTGATTCAGCTTCTTCCGGTTAACAAATAATGCTCTGAAATGCATTTCTCAGCTGTGGCTCCAAACTACATTCCTTTAGTTCACACGTGACCGTTCACATTAGAAAACAATCACAAAGTCAAACATAAACACATACATTTGCGGCTGGTGTCTCATTAATCCAGGAGTGCATGACTTGTCTCATCTCTGTCAGTTATTACACTCTCATCAGCTGAAAACCGCCTCCTCCACAGTTTTAATATGCAAATGCACAAAATCCTCTTTCTTTGCCATCGGCCTCCCCCACGTTTTGAAAGATTAAATATTCATGATCTCCATGATTACCGTGCATTTCTCTGTGCGTCCAGAAGCGAGCCTCCACTGCAGTCTGCCTCGAGTTTGTGAAGGTCTGTGGTGCTGGATTACTGATTATTAAGGATTATTTAGACACTGTGGTGTAGTCACATAAATGTGGAAATAACTGGTGTGTGTGTGTGTGTGTGTGTGCGTAAGAGAGAATACAGTAGAAGGAAAGCATATGGTGGTGATTTTAGTGAGGCTGGATGAGGACTTATGGGTCCCTGGGGTCCCACTTACATCTATAATTCATGTTTTAGAGGGTCTGATAGCCACTCGACCTATGTTTGGTTACAGGCAGGCTTCTTATTTTAAACCTCCTTTAGTCTAAATCTATGCTGCATACAATTTCTTTGTTAAATTGTAAATTGAAATAAAAGCACCTTGAAATATATATTTATTTATTAGCTACTACAGCATAGTCCTGCGTATTTATAGCCACAGCTTGGTCCTCCTCATGACTTATATTTAATTGCTGAGCTGCCATTTTTTTTATCACTGCTGCATAAAGCCTAAAATAGCCCAGTGAGTGGTGGATACTCTACTAAATAAATCATATCTTGATGCAGCAGTTCAGAAGGTCCCCTCCTCTTTTCTGCATTACTTAAGTTTGTCCAGTATAAAACAGGCCAGCTTCTGATTCTACACATTAAGGTTTGAAGTGGAGATTTTCATTTCAATAAATGTCAGCTGATCTAGCGATCTATCTCCAAATGAGAGAACAGAACGGTGATTTACTGATGGTTAGTTATACAAAAATATTATTTTCTATTTACAGGACTTACAAATGTGTGTCTGTGGAGCCATACTTTAATTAATGGCTACAACTTCAAGTGGTTTTGCTCACTGTGGAGCATATATCTGCAGGAAATAATGCATAACAGAGGAAGATTTTCCCCATTTTTATTGACCACGATGACTAAGATGTCTCCACGTCTCCAACGTTGCTGTCCACGTGGATTCCAGCTTTGTTCATCTTTTCAAACGCTCGTCTGAACGACTGGTTGTTCTGCTACTTCCATGTCTCTGTCTCTCTTGGAAACTCGTCAGTTGTTGTTTACCCCACGTGGAGCAGACATGCTCAGAAGGAACATATTTTTCTGAACGATAAAAAAAAAAAAATGGACGGAAAAAGTATTCCCGTTGGGCAGGTCTGAAACAAGTAAGTTAGCGCCAGGAGGTATTGGTTGTTGTTCTCTTTGTCTGCAGCTCTTGTTGACTTGTTTGTTTCTGATCTAAAATATATAAAGTTTCCTGTGGGCCCAGTGGAGCTTTGTCAGTTTAATGATAGAATAGTGATGTTATTACAGAACAACTAATGTTGTGTGTCTCACAGGAGGTTGGTTTCATTATGGGAAATATCAAGAAAATATATCTGCTCAAGGCTGGATGGTTCCACAACCAATCGGAGACATTTTGTTCTAAACAAAGTCAACTCCACGGCACATAGATGACCACATCGCTGCTACTTTTCTGTCCATCAAGGCTTAAATCCTACCCAAACAATTTAATTCGTTCATATTTTTGCCAGAGCATAATCCGGCCCCAACGGAGAGACTCTAGACCAACTTTCCACCACCAGAAGAATTTTGCCCGTTCCTTTTTAAACTGTCTGTATTTTTTGTCCTAAACAAATGTTTAAGTCAACCTTTTAACCTTCTTCTTCCATATTTTGATGTACATCTGACTGGAACAGATTATATTGGCAGAAATCTGGTTGTGAGATACATTTAAATAAAGACTGAAGGATTTTATGTGATCAAACTCAAGTATGATGCCCAAACATTGCAAACCTATATGTATACATAGCACATCCCTGCCCAAAGCGAGCATTTGTCAAAAGATTTTTTCATAAAACAACACTGAAAAATGGTGATGATAATAAAGTAAAAGTATTATCTACAAAGGTTTATGTGTCTCATTGTGTTGTCCCATGTCTCCAGGTGTGGAGGGGAACCCTAGCCAGGATGCGATACCGGCGAATGCGAGCCGCCATGATCATCCTGCGGGCCTACCGCCGCTACAAAGTCAAGTCCTACATCCGCGAGGTCATCCGCCGCTTCAAAAACGTAAAATCCATGAAGGATTACGGCAGACATGTGAAGTGGCCCACGCCCCCCAAAGTCCTGCGCAAGTTTGAAGAGGCGCTCAAGAGCATCTACAACAGGTACTATGACAAAATAACTGATTTATGCAAACAAAAGCTTCATTTTCCATTTGAACGTAACTCCTGTACGTCGGCCGATTCACGTCATTTTGAAGCAATTCAAACCTAAAGTGAAACTGCATTTAAATTTTTGATGAACTGTTCCCAAACAGCTCAATCAGAACAAAGGATGGACCTTTTTCACATAAAAAATGTTTTTAAATTGCTCTCTTTTGAAGAAAATCGCTTTCCTAAATTGGCTGAACTAAAAGTGAATCTGACCCCAACCGCACAAAACAACACATGGCCTCGAGTGTAATTTTACATCCAGATGAGTCCGTTTGAAGCAGCTTACACATGTTTCCTTCTGCCTTGGGCTCACACTGGGCATTGATTTTTCTTCCCCCATCAAAGGCTCATCACCGCCTTTCATCCCCACGTCTGTTTGTTTGCTTTTTTTGTCTGCTTGACGCTGGGCGCAGTTAGAAAATAGCCCTCCTACAGAATTATGTCTCCTGTCAGGATGTGTGAGTGAAAGGCCAGTAAGCATCCAGTATGGGGTCTGCTGCAGCGCTGCTTCACCACCTACTACTGTTGTATCGGTAGGCTTTGTGCTGCGTTCTGTAATAAAGAGAGTTGACTTTCCTCCACTCTTAGTTTGTTCTTTGTGTGGATGTGTTTACCTCCAGGTGGTGGGCATGGACACTGATCAAAGGCCTCTCTCCAGAGGAGACCTTGCAGGTGAGGGCTAAGGTAGCCAGCCTGGAGGCCCTGAAGGGCCAGAGGTCCGACTTGGGGCTACAGAGAGTCTGGGAAGGAAACTACCTGGTGAGAAAATAGACCTATTGCACAGAATAAAATAACCACAGCTTTGGCTATGCATCTTTTAGTGTGTGGCTATGTGTCCTGTAGCTGTGTCAGTGTAACCACTTGCATCACGTCGAACTTTAATGCTTTATGATACCGACTGCAGTTTGTCTGTTATGTTGGCTGCTATCCAGTGTCTGCTCTGCATCACGATCTTGTTTATCTACTCTTTCATCAGACTGTTCCTGATTTCATTTAAAATGTTTATAACTAATTTCTCTGGTGAGTTCTTGAACAGCTGCTTGTGTCCAGACAACATTTAACTTTTGAGAATATTGGCTTTCGTGCTTCATTAAAAAATACTGGTATCAGTATTTATATCTAAAACACATTTATCAAGATAACTGCTACTGGAGTAGTTGACATTTTTATGATTCTTGGTACCGCACAAGTGGACACAATGGACAGAAGAGGTACAAATGTCCCTGTTGTTTCTTTACTGTACAGCTCGACATATTCTTATTATTCTGAACAGGATTGTTGTAGATGCCAGTATATTTTAATTAAGAGATCAGTTCATAACTTCAGTGAGTTAATTTGATTGAGCTTTGATGTTTCCTTGTGTTTTCTGTGTCCGGCAGAAGCGAGACAGTCCTGACACGGCGTCCTCCTTCACACTGGTTTCCAGCGAGCTGCAGCGGAAAGACAAATTCATGAGAGTCCTGTTCTCCTCCAACGTGCGCAAGGTAGAAGACCTTTAACGGTCACAACACGCATCTGTGTGTACAATTAAATAAACCCAACTGCTCCTGGCTTGCTAGTCTCCCTGCAGGGTGTGTGGATGTTTGTGTGTGCGCCTACTGTATCCTGTGGGGCGACTAATGAGGGGCTTTGTGTTTCCCAGATCAACCGTTTCCACAAGGCGGAGAACCGGGCGGTGCTCATCACTGACCGCCACCTGTACAAGATGGACCCCCTGAAGCAGTACAAACCCATGAAGAGCATCCCCCTCTACAACGTAGGACAGCCTTCCTTTAACTTATCTCATTTGTTTAAACACAGCACACAGGTGTTTCAGCACTGTACCAGTTACATACTGTATACTGGTTTAACAGAAGTGGAATCTGAATTTTGGTCAAAATCACTTTCCAGGTGCTGTTAGGCCATCACTTTAACACACATTTGGTTTTAGTTTCTTTCTGTTTATCCTGCTTCATGTGAACAAACCACAGTGGAGCAATTCCAGCGGCTTCCTGCAGCTTTGGTAGAGGCGACTGTTGTCTTTCATTTCCCACCTGCCTGGGAAACATGTCAATATGCAGAAGTCTCCTTCAGTTCAGCCATTGGCTAGTTTTAATTCACATACTCTCTGTGATAGGTCTACATACACACACAGCACAGGAGCCTGTTTCCATGGCAAATGTGTCCTGTGTGCTTCACGCTACTTGATTGTGCTACATTCAAAGTCCATGGCGTTCAAGTTTCCTTTTTTTTTATTATTATTATTCTCATTTCTCATCTGTTCTTCCGTCTGCTTGAAAGATTGCAGAAGTCGATTTTAGTTTCAGTTCAGTTCAGTTTTCAGTTGTTCTTATGGACTTTTCCACTGCATTTAAGGTAGGTTAAGGTAGGTTATAATTGAACATGCTGGGAAATATGCATATTTGCTTTTCTGCTGAAATTTACATTAGGAGATTGTCACCAGTCCCAACTCCTGCCCATAACTTTCCAATAAAACCACAACGAATCATTCATTCATTCATTCATTTTCTGTACCCGCTTATTCCTGTTAAGGGTCGCGGAGTCTGCTGGAGCCTATCCCAGCTGTCATCGGGCAAGAGGCGAGGTACACCCTGGAAAAGGTCGCCAGTCTATCGCAGGGCCCACACCGAATCAGATAAACAGAATATGCTTTAATGTTGAGCTATAGATCCGCTGGTCACAGGAATGTGTTGACTTGATACTGACCTGAGACTTAACTGCAGACTTAATATGAAACATATATAAACGTTTATAGTTTTATTCACAGTTGCTCAGCTGATATTGAGAAAATTGGTGAGGTAGAATAATTTGAATTAATTCCTGGAAAAAAAACTTCTATAACAAATGATCGTAGAGCCTATATCTTGGCATATGCAAGTGGCCTGCGCTGTGGTGAGCATTAACACTTGTGTTACTCTGCGAACTTCGTGCAATGACGACTGGGAAGCAGCTGCTCAGTGTTGGAGATGGAGATAATAAATGTTAATAAAAGAGCAGTTACTTTTATCACTGTAATACCCAAAAGAGAGAGGCAGCTGAGCAGAAGGAGGGACAATTTTCATATCGCTGCAACCTGTTGTTATATTTCTGGGTATATGCACGTCAGGCCACGGCATAAATCTTGCTTTACTTGAGCGTGTTATTTAATGAGGGGATTAGTGGAGTGTAAGTGTATTGAATATAGTGTTGAATTTAACAAGGAGACAGCTACGTGTTTGGTTTAATTAGAAAGCAGGGGCAATTACGAGTAAATGCTTGCCTCTCATTTAAACCCGTTCAAAAGAAATGCTGGTTCTCTCTTTTATAGAGAAAAATAAAAGCCCTGAAAGATATCTGAATGTGTATGG
>JASGAT010393737.1:1223-12160 GCA_030220025.1 Chelon auratus | reverse complement strand
GATCCCCCCGTTACCACCCTATCCTAAACACAAAATGTACATGCCCCCACCTCGTCCATCTCCCCCATCCCATTCATTTTTCCCCTCAAGTGCTTTCCACGTTTAATGAAGCTGTGATATATTTATGGTCAGCCAAATCCTGCTCTAATCCCACCCTTGATAATAACAACTCTGTAACTGTTTTCCTTAAACATGCTTCATAAGCACTGGCTAGAGACCCACCGCCTCCAGCTCTGTGGATATTACTCAGTAACCTAATTTGCACTTGCTGTATGTAATGCACACCAATGTACAGAGAGCGAAGAGGTAGCTTTACAAGTCAGTGGCAGGCAACCATGTGTGTGTGTGGTGCTGGTGGTGGGGCTCTGAAAAAGGGTGTCCTGTTTGCGTCACAAAATGAGCACCTTGAGGGGTTCATGGGGCAAAGGTAAGAGCAGAGCTACCTCAGCGAGTAACGAGGTGTTGCTGGACCTGGTTTTTAGAGTCAAATTACATCAGAGCTCCTGAGAGCCATTGTAAACACGAATAAATGTTGCTGGTCTCCAAACGATATTTGAGAGAAAACAATAATATCCCTGTACAAAAATGACGCAATGGCATTAATTCTGTGTTTTGAAAAACATTCTGAAATTTCTGTTGGCAGACATAGATGTAATTTATTTACCACTATAAAAAAACATATATATATAATGGACATAAACTTGTTCCAATCAGCCAGTACTCTGATATGATGCAGAGGAGATTTTGATTCTTTATAGAGTCAAAGTCTTAACTAATTTCAAGGCTTGAGAATAAAAGCGCACAGTCGGTCCATCTATTCCATCATCCACCCATTATCTTTAACTGCTTAACCTGTAGAGGGTTGTGGGGGGGCTGGAGCCTATACCAGCTGGCATTGGGTGGGGTACACCCTGAGGCAGAAAACACCCTGGACAGGTTCCCAGTCTATCACAGGGATAACACAGAGAGACAAATGACCAGTCACACTTCCATATACACCTACGGCCAAGTTAACCCATTATGCCACCGTCGCTTTCTTTCTTGCTCTGGTCGTTTCAGGCCGACAATTTGTATTGTTATTGATGCTATATAAATAGAACTGAACTGAGCTGAACTGAATGCCAGTCTTTGTTGGAGGACTCAGAGAAGACCCATGCAGGCACAGGGAGAACATGCAAACTCAAATCCACAGCCTTCTTGTGGTATGCTGACAGTGCTAACCACTGCACCACCAATCATTTAACCTTATTACTAAACTTGCCATTTCTTTTGGTATCCAGTGGCGACTCATGCCCAATCTCTGAAGGGGCAGTTGTTGCTGTGATTGTAAATTAAACCTGTTCAGCAGTCAGCTAACTAGACATAGGATGCAATGCAGTGTAACCAATATTTAAGTAACTGTACTCACTTTAGAAAGTGAGAGATTTTGCTTGTCTCAACAATCACACAGCCTGTCATTGAAATCAGGCATGTTCCCTCTCCTCAGTCATTGTGTTTCACAAGAACATCTTGATCACTTGCTAACTGGCTTCCCCAGTGATTGGAAACAAGGAGGTGACAGTCAGCAACAGCTAGCCCTGCTAACACTGCTGTTAAATGTGATAGAAAAAAAAACGATATTTCCCATCTTTGGCCCTTTGACGATCAAATTGCCAAGCATTGTTCAGACACACCGAGCAAAAAGGGATCCCACAAATTTTGCATGGTGTACTACTCAGATACAGTAATGCATACTAAGATCAAATTCAAGAGCAGATTCAGTTCAAGAGGTTTAATAAAGGAGCATACTTTATTTCAAGCTTCCTAACCACCAGTCAGTGTGTTCTCTTCTGTGGCATGCAGGAAAAACAATTTCTGTACAACACAACAAGGTACAACAAGCACACACAACACGGGTACGCACACACACATTTATTTACGTATTTATTAGCTTCAGTCAAACAAAAACAAAAATTTATTACACGGGACTGAAATTTAATTATGTTCTTCTACATTCTTATTAGAGTTTTTGTTTTGTTTTGTGTACAGTGTACATATGCATATAAAAAAGGAAAAGGTAAATTGTATTTCTGTGATTGAAAGAATTGTATTGTACTTTTCTCAAAAAAAAATATTTTGGAGAAAGATAGATTTTCCTTGGTTTAGAGGAACAAATTGGATTTTTAGTGAGAAGTTAGTGAATAGATTTGAATTAGAGGAAGGTGTAAGATAAGATCAGATCATCCTTTAATGTATCCCAAAACTCTCTGAATGGGAAAACTTTCACACCTGAGCTGTCAATGAAGTGACAAAGAGAGTGGATCAAGATAGCATCAGCTTCCATGCGACGTCAGCTCTGGTTGTCCAGACCCTTGAGAAACCACAGAGTCCCTCTCTGTAGACTGTTGGTGCCATTTCAGGCATGCTGTTTATTTTCAGTGTTTCACACAAGAATTTAAATTTATTTCATGGTCCTTTCATTTTTCTTGATGACGCTGGCTGGTTGCTTAAGGATACCTCTGCTCTCCGGGCAATTACTGTGTCAGGAAGAGTGAGCTTAAACATCTGCAGCCACAGAGAACGTTAGCTGTATCATGAAAGACCCTCCATCTGAACCAGTGTTATGTATAGAACGCTATGCAAACCTTCTTCTGTGTCATTACTCTGGAAAGAATATGACCTGTTCTACTGATAGTTTAATGATGATTCAACCAGGTGTAACACAAAACAAAAAGAAAATATTCTTGCATTCTAAATAATCTTATTTGGCTTTAACTTACAGAACAACACCATGACTGAGTTTTCTGGAGGCCTTTTATTTGTCAAGCCACTGCCAGAGAGTGTGGATTAGCATTCTGAGCTGAGAAATACCTCCCTATTACCCTTTTAGACTGTGACAATTTCTGAGGCGATTCCTTCGGAGTATTTCTTTGTTTAAGCTCTGTGCCTCTCCTACAAGAGCGAGTCAGCCGAACACACATGGGTAGTGTCAGCCGTAATTAGCTTTGACAGGGGCATTTAGTGGTTGTAATTCAAATCTAATTCAGAACATCTTAACCCTGAAGTCTGTCAAGATGGTTGAAATGCACTGGAACACTCATGGTCCCAATCAAGTCCGCATTTGTGTGGCAGCATGCTGATGTGTCAACAAGGATGGTTAAAAAAACATGCATAAAAAAGTTCATTTACAGTAGGGAGTCAGATGGGTTTAGTGCAGCAGTGCGTGCACAAAGTTCCTGCAGCAAACATGAAACATATATACTGATAAATCTGCTTGAGATTTTGGTCATGCCAGTGACTACCTTAAATGCAAGAACTTCTTTCAGCTCTATACTTTTTGCCACCTTTTGAACCCGTCTACAATACAACAACACAACCTTTTTGAAAAGAAAAGAAAATTCAAGAAGTCTGGTTGTATGAGAGGCTGGTGTGTGTGCATGTGTGCAACGCGTGCATGTACGAGGGAGGTGGGGGGTGGACAGTGCTGAACGTCAGCTGTAGAGACTCCTGGGCCTTGAATAGAGTTACACAGAGTTTTGCAGTTGCTTTGATATGCACAAACAGCTCTTAGCCTTGTAATATAAATAATTCTAGATTTCAGTTATCCTGATTTCTGCTTTATATGTGCTTTACATAATACAATAAATGTTGATGCCTCATTTTATCATTGTATCAATGCTTCCAGTCAATGTTTAGCCTTATTTGAGGCTGATAGAACTCTCATTACCGAATATAAAAAAAGGTCTGCATTGAAATAAGTCAATGGTGAATGGACCGCTCTTATAGCACAATACACAGACCTGTAACATTTAAAATTTTCAGCAAGGCAAAGGTTAAAGTGAAATCTGTCACGTGGACTGGAGCAGCACACACAGAGATAAAATGCATGTTAAAATGATGTATTATCTCGTGCTAGCAAAAACAAAATTAAAAAAAAAAAAAAAACAGCAATGATCCCATCTCTACTCTGTTATCTAGCTGTAACACCACTCCCTCTATCAGCCAAGTGACAACTGTCCATGAGCATTGTGGATCTTATATTTATTTAAGACCAAATCCTTAATATGAGTATTAGTCTTTGACCAAGTCATATATAATATGATCAAATATCCGATTTCCAAAGCAGAACTTTTTCCTTCACATAGTCTGTCATTTTTAATTACACCCTGTCTGAAAGTAGTCTGCTTCCAACACCATTCTTCATTCAAAGAGTACAAATCCTCTGCCAGATGACTACTTGTAATTTTCTTTACATTGAAAACAGTAAGCAGAGATTCAAAGAGCAAGGAAAAGCCAGCTGTCGGACAGCATGCGTTTAAGACGGCATATTTGCATTTCTCCCTAATATAACACTTCTGTTAAGTGACACATGATTGATGATGGGGAGCAAGGTGGCTTTTCTAACCCCTGTAAGTGCTCTAAAAACAGTTTAAAGCTTTCATCATTGTAACATGTCTATTGCAAGATGTGGTAATAGCCCCTCGTTGTATCAAATTATTTGTTAGTCCAAACAATTTTGAAAAATTAAACTATTAATCATCCCCCTGAGCATCTGACAAAAGATCACTGCGAGGGTCCAGTGGAACGTGCTGGGCCTATTCACAATACACTTAGAGGTGTTTATGACTTACTTTGTTAAATGGGTGTAATTGCTTAATTGCTCATCGTTTAGTAGCTGCGGCGTTTTGGGGCTAAAAGTTACCGTCTGACTTGAGTTTCACTGGAATTATCCAAAGTAAAACCAAATGTTCGCACTGAGGTTTTCATTGCTAATTTGAAATGTGAATGGGCTTGCAGGACTCTTCACAGCACACGGTGGGCTTTATTCAGTTCACAGTGGCTACTGTGAAATAAACTGTTAAAAAAACACATAATAACGCATAAAAGAAAAGAAATTCACTATTACATTTCCTGCTTCATAGCAACTGGGTTTTAATACCTTTCTCAATCAGTAACACAACAAGACTGATTTACTGAACATGCCTTATCCCAGCAACAGTCTGCTATGGTACAGTAAGTAATAACTCCACTCTAGTTTGACTTGGAGAAAAGAGGACAAAAAGGAGAGAAAGTTCACACATGGAGGTAAGTGGAGGTGTAGGCCCTTCATGCTCCAGCAGCTCTAGAGTCATTCATAGTACGGTACAGTGATCCACCACAGTCCTATACTCTTTGTTATTAAGCAGGTCTAAGCAAAACACAAAGGAATACTGTGTTTTATATATGAGTAATGCACTAACCTGCTCAGGAAAAGTTCACGTTAAACGTATAGACTCGGACAGCACAAGATTTATGGCACTGGCTGCAGAAATTATGCTTTTCTTCCCCCTAAAGGCACTTTAATTATGTAATTATTGCCAGCTGCTTTTCATTTGTGGTTGCCGTTAATTAGGGTCCAGGGTCTGCAGTTCAAGTGCTGGGTTTCCCTCTCTTTCCCTCTCTCTGTTAAGTCCAGTTGTTTCGGTGAGGCGGCGGCCTGAGATGATTAGCTAAATCCTCAGTAAACCTCATTTGTTATTCAAGCTTTGCCCCGTTGCCTCCTGCCGGGCCGGAGAAAGAACCCCTGAGCCCAATTTCCTCCACTCCTTATCCCTCCAGCTCATCAGCAACAATTGTCCTCAAATAAGGAGCAGCAATATCTGTGTTTGCTTTACTTATTAGGCCCCAAATGCAGGGAAAACATCAGGAGTGGGGAGCCGAGGGGCCCCGGCACCTAATAATGTGAATTAATCTCTTCCATCACATTTTACAGTGGATTCCTTCAAGCAAACAGCAGGGGAGTGAGGTAAGGCAGAGGAGGTAGATGGGGTAGACAGAGGAGCAGAGGAAGGGAAGGGGACAAAGCAGAAGCCTAGAAAGCAAATATCTGTTTCCCCGTGCTAATAGCTGGATTGATATTCAAGTCAAATGCATTTGAAGCAGACAAATGAAGCAGAAGCATCGGGGTCCGTCTGTTGTGCTGCTACCACTAATTTCACACTGTTAGGAAAACAGGTTAAAACCTCTGCCTGGCAGATATTAGGGACGTGAGACAGATTCTATGACAGATAGATTTTTGTTTATTTGGTGGTTTGTTTGTTTGTTTTTTTGTAGTTAACACCAACCAGATATGAACATGTGACAAACACTATGAAATCTCAAAAAAGTCCTCAATGACCCTGTTACATCTTAAAGACCTCACAGTGCCTCATCACACCAATAGAACTGTAAGCTGTCAGCATCACATGTCACAATAGAATAGGAAGCAGCTCTTAGGTTCCTCTCCTGTCGAACCAGCCCCCAGCATGGGTTCAGGAGGCAGACACCGACTTAGTTGTGTCTGGAAAATCTTAGTTTACACTGCAAACACAAAGCATCTCTTCCCTCTTATTATTTTCTTTTTGCCAGGAGCTGTATGTTTCTGATCTGTAGTGATCATCGTGTTTATTGTTTCTCGAAAGCGATTTTTTTCTTTCTCTGCTGTCCTTCACCCCAGTCAGTTAGGCATGCGGATAAGCGTAAAGAAACAAAAGATCCTTCCTGACATACACCATCAGAGACCATACTGTCAGTGACTTTATAGAAAATAAAGAAAAAGTATTACAGACTGTCTTTCAGCTAGATTAGTTAGTTATGCCGATAGCTCATTACTGATTCCCATAACATTTTGGGAATTGCTAAATTTATCAAAAACTTTCAGACAATATACTAAATGAATAGATTTTTTGAAAATCCATATATTGAGAATATTTAAGAGGCACGAGTGTTAATACAGACTGTTATAATATAACTGCTACAAGAGATGCTGCCAAACAAAATTTCGTTGTATTTTGTACAATGACAATAAAACTTCTTCTTCTATAAATACAAAAACACACGGTTTGAAGCTGCTGAATTATGAAGTGTAGGCTAAGGCTGATAAAATACATGTGATTTATGATCTGTGTCCCAAAGGACACACCTATCTATCTATATATCTGTATATTTACATATATATTTACACACACACACACACACACACACATATATATATATACTACTTCAAATCTGAATAATTACATCCCATATAGCTGTGAAATAAACAACAATAAAATCAAGTAAACATGGATGAAAGAAATCAAAACAGATGAAACTTTTCTTCCACAAACCTCTTTAACTCATGTCATGTAAATGATGCCAACTGAAAACAAAATTATTTGCACCAAGTCTAGGTGCTTTTACTCCTCTGCATCTGCTCCTGCCCCCTACCAGCCATAAAGTTAAATACCCATCTCTGAGCGAGGAGGAGCGTCCCACTATCGCCTCAAGTGTCATACATGTGAATATGAATGCTTTCTTTCCTCATGAGTCACCACACTCAAAAGGAAAATTTCAAGAATGAAAAAATACACATCTGGGGACATGGGAGTTGCAGAAGTGCAGAGGCTTTCCAGCTTCTTTGAGCTCATGCATGTGTGTATTTGTGTAATTGTGTGAGGAACAGTTGACAGGTCTGACAGGGGCTTGATATTTTACACTCGGAAATGATGCCCTCACCCAGCCATCAGTGTCACCCAGTCTCCCTGGGTGTCCATCACAGGCTTTGGAGGAATAAAAAAAAAACAAAAAGAAAAAAAGAGGGGTTGGGGTTTGGGGCATGTTGTAAAAAGGATGTTTTTCATGTTTGGAGTGGCTGGCCGATTGGCCTGTCAGTTGGGGAAGTGGTGAGAACTGACACATATGTGATTACCTATGCATTAGAGGAGATGATAAGGGTCTTACAGCTCAGGAAATCTTCAAAAGAGCAATGGAACAGCAAGGCAACCTAGCATTGAATGCTTTAAAGTATAGGACTGTTTATCTGAAGCTTATGTATTCCAGCTTTCATAATGCTGGATGAGATGTCTGCGGTCGCTGTTGTTGAATAATGCACCGCAAACACAAGTGGGGCATTGTAAGGCTTTCTGCTCAGTCTGCTATTCTGAGATGTGAGGAATGATTTCTTAACATTTATGGTTACTCCATCTAAAAAATTGAATTTCACTTCAAATCTGCATTAATCAGTTATTTTTGCCGTGTTTAAACAAAGGTCTCAAAGGACTATAAAAAATGTCAAAGGTTTTACTATTAAGGCCTTTTGAGCTCATAGCTTTGGTTTTATGGCTTTCAACTTTACCAGTTTGTAGCTCTCAATAACCATGTTACCAGCAACAGATTTGTGGGCCAGCTTCATAGCAACAAACAGCACAAACAAAATAAATGATTACTGATGACCATAACAGAGCATTCAGCAGGTTATAACGAAATATTATTTTTTTTTCTCATGAGACCAAACCAGTGCCAAAACACAGTTAATAATGATTAATAAGATGCACAAGATTACGACTCCAAATCAATTGTTTGCCTTCAACTACAGTTTAGCAACTACACAGATTCACTATATTTTGCTGCCACCGAGTGCCCCTCAAGGCCAGTAAGTTCATTTTTGTAACTAAAGAAACAATCATTTAAATTTATGGTGAAAAACACAATTGTTATTTAGATATTAAAGTATCGGAATAATATATCTATTTTTTCATAAACTTACATTTTTAGTAAAAATATATATAAAAAACAAAAAACAGTTCATGCAAAGCATTGGATTGATAAGACATACTTGACATGACAGTAAGTAACTTGAGTGGCTCAGTAGGCAGCATTGTTCATGAACCAGAGGGTTAGCGGTTTAATCCCCGGTACATGGGCCACATGCTCAAGTATCCTTGAGCAATACACAACCCTGAATTGCTCCCAGTGCGTGGCACTGGTGTGTGAAAGTGTGAACAAATGGGTAGACATGTCCCTGACTGTAAAGTGCTTTGAGTGCCAATAGGAAGAAAATCACTATATAAATAAATATAATTATATGTAACATGTAATTATGTGTAATGAGGTCTGCAAGAGTCCTTTAATTGAATTAAATATTCATTAATTCATTCATTCATTCATTCATCTTCTGTAACCGCTTGTTCCTGTGAAGGGTCGCGGGGTCTTCAATTTAATATTTGTAAATTTAATTCTAAACCAGAAGGTTCACCAGTCACCCATGTAGCACTTCTCAAAAACTCATAATTAGCTAGCATATTGGCTTACCAGTGGTTCTCCTGAGATTAGTGTACAATTTTATTCAGGGAATGGTCCACCCCAGAACTTTCTCTTGGATATGATTTCAGGTTTGACAAAAAAAAAAAATAAAAAAATAAAAATAAATATATATATATATATATATATATGATTTCTCAAAGTAGTTGTGCTAAATTTAGAATGGAGAAGAACAAAAGCTCAAACAACACACACATGATATAACATACAATAATTAATATAGATAAATACTCTGAAGACTTGCAACGCAGAGTAATGACTTGGTTGATTTTGCAATGATTATCTAATCTACAATGATCAGATTGCGTAGGCTGTGTTAAAGTATAAATCTAACTGCAGAGGCCTCAAGGGAAAGATACACCTCCAGCTCATAGTCTGATGTTTCCATAAGACCATTCATTCTGCATGATTTTGCAAAACCTGGAATACTGCACATTAACACAGGCATATTTTTCAATAGTATTTGTATTTTTTTATGCACGGCTAACAAACTATAAAGTGTTCACAAGCAAAATGTGTGGTCTAATGCTCGTGTAAAATTTAGCGTCCCAGGTGGAACTTTCAAAATTCCCTGCATGAAACACACACAACACATTTTATCATGCTGTAAAGCATTTTGACCTATATATGAAAATGTGACCAGCAAACAACCTTGAACTTCTGCATTGCATAGGAAGTGGGCGTTGTTGAACCTTCCAGTATGACTGTAATTCCTAGAATACTGGATTTAATCATGTCATGTTTCTCTTAGCTTTGTTGCTGTTACAAATGTGTGCAAATGTTATTTAGAAACAAAAGACCTTCTCTACAGCCCTTTGAGCAGGGAAAATTAAGGAATGTAACAGTTGTATGCTCTTTTGTACACGGCAAAGAATCAGGATCTGGAAATGTGTTCTTATTACACGAAGGATGTGTGTTGTTTCTGGCAATAATATGGGCTAAACTGACACTAAATGTGAAAATAAGACCCATAAAATAGAAAAATACACCATTAAACAAGTGATTTTCATAGATCTCTGTATGCACTTTAATTTCTTTGGTCACAAATCATTGACATTCTTATGGCAATGTATTGCTCAAGAAAAAAAAAACACAGTATGCATTAGCTTCATAATGGAAAAGGGATTAAGTGTTGTATGGAAAAAGTAAGGTCTGGTTTCCAACAGATATGTGATAGCTCTCACTGGGATTTTTCGATCCCCTTAACCAAAGCTTTTCAACAAGCAGAGTTATCAGTAATAGTCTACACATCATACTCACACACAGCTGGACTGTGAACATGGTAGGAGAGGTTCATTTAAAGGGAGCATTAATCAAATGAAGGCTGACTTGGACCTGATGGCCATTTCCAAATACCTCATTAAGATTCCTCAGTCTTTAGGACATTTTGACTTGTTCACATATGTTTTATGAATTAGCTTCCATGCGATTTGTAAGGTTCACTTTCCTTACCAGCAGTCTTTTTTATATATAATTGCATTGAAATAAGCAAACAGTGTGTGTGTTAATGCACTCNAAAAAAAAAAAAAAAAACAGTTTCAGGCTCAGTGCCTCGATACAGCAGCTCAGGACGCCAAGTCTGGAATATTTTTTGACACTTACATAACTGAGTGAGGAGAGAAAGTACCTCGGGTTGTAGTATTAAGGGCAAAGATTTTTCTCAGTGAACGTCCATTAGTCAGGTCATCTTTGGATCAGAAAAAATACTTAAGATTCAGTTGCTCTTAATGCTCCAGCCCCTCGCTCTTTGCCATATGCTCGCCTTGCTCTGTTCTCACTTAAAAGAAAAGCATCATTGTTCGAAAATTAATGTAAAAAAAAAAAGACAGGGTGGAAAAAAGCATACACAGGCACGGGGG
>JASGAT010393736.1:22539-43374 GCA_030220025.1 Chelon auratus | reverse complement strand
TCTAGGTGGGTGCTACATGTCTAAGTAACATCCACACCAATGAATGCCAGGTCCAGAAGTTTCCCAGCAGAACACTGAACTGTCACAAGATGGTTTAAATGTCAGTGGTCATAATGTTGTGGCTGATCGGTGTATATGACTTACTTCATATACATCAACATGATCACATCAATAATTAACCAGTTTGTCTTACATAAGATCACCCCTCTTCAGTAGGTGGTCTTTAATGTGACCCAGGATCCATTCACCCAGACCACCTCCAGATCTGGTCTACAGTCAGGTCCAGATCTGGTCTACAGTCAGGTCCAGATCTGGCCTCTCAAACATATCCTCATTGTGTCTTGGTTAGTGTTCACACCTGTGTTTGGACTGCCCAGGACAGATGTTGATGCAGGCTCTGAGTGTCTGTACCTGTGGCTGATGCTTTTATTTCTCTCTGTTTTTTGAGTAATTACCAAATTTAGTCCAGAACATTTATCTGGAGTAGCTGGACTTTCTCAGTTGTTTAGAATTATCGCAGCTAAACAGCTGCTCAGTTTAAAAACATGAAACGGGTCAATCTTCAACATGAATACTTTAGCTCCTGATTTTTGAAGGATTTTCTTACAGGTATAAAACTGAATGCAGCATGTTCTACTGAGTAGATCTGACCTCAGTCAGTTTAGCAGCGCTGCAGCAGGAGGCAAAGCTACATGCTGCCGTGGTCACACGTGGCTGTGACAGTGACCGAACCTCATTTGTCCGTCTGTGATGAAGCTCTGACATCAAGCTGCTCCAAGTACCATAAAAACAATAACCGCTTCCAATTAGCTCTAAGTAATTACTTTATAATCGGCAGATAATTGCACCACTTTTCACTACGATCTCAATTAATTCATGAAAGTGTGTGTGTGTGTGTGTGTGTCCATTTAATGTTTGAAAGTGAAAAGTTTAAGAAAATGAGGACACCGTGCTGCTCCTCACTAGCAGTTTTAAGACATTTGTTCATTTAACGCAATGTTTTATTTCCTCACAAAAGTCTTTTCTCTGTTTTAGTACTAAACCTTTTAGTCTGTTTTAAAAAGCAAATGACATCAAGCGTTTTGTCTGTCAGCTGATAGCCTGCTGTAGTCAGACTTCGTTTGGATTTCATGATGGGCCGAGTTTTAACAAATACAGAGAAAAAATACTGCACGCAACTGGATAGTCCTCTGACACATCAGAGCCATTTTATTGCAAACTAATTTAACTGCACGACGCTCACATTTGTTTCAAATCAGTCTTAAAAAGTCGTCTGAAAAAGAGCCACAATGATCTCAAACCATCACAAACTAATTCACCTGAAACCACTTCCTACTCTTCTGTTCATCACAACATAAAGCCCCGCCCAGATGATTTGACTGGTCGGTTGGAATAAAAGCACACTTTCATTTTATTACTCACTAAAACAAGCAGATTCTTACCTGGAAGAGATAACTCTCTGAGAATATGAATATAGAAGCATCAGCTGGTTTGTGAGCATGGATGTAAATGTCCCTTTTCCTCGTAGCTGGGAGGATGCTGAACAAGTTGTGGTAGATCCAGTCAAAGTCCTTCAAGGTGGAGGTTTGAGCTGCGTGTGACCCTTCTCTTCTTGTATTTTTACACTTCAGTTTACTTTTCAATTGCAGTTGCACTCAGTCCCTGACTGCTTGGTTAGAGTCCAGTGAAGGATTGTGGTTTAAGTCTAACATACACCCTTTCAAATATGTGGTGCAGGCATGAAACCTAATGTCAATTACTTTCACAGTCGTGCTCTGTATCACAGAAACTACTTCTGTCCAAGGACACAGATCAGTCACATTACAGTAGTTCATGAACTCTTGGTGTGTTTGCAGATCCAGTAGCTGCACTGCATCTCATGCACGGTGCACACACACCCCATCCAGTCTCCTATCCAGCACATTGAGCCTGCAGGCTTACGTATTCACACGTCAATCAGTGCCAGTGCGAAGCCTTGACGGCGCTCTGCCACTGGCCTCCGAGGCCCACGCCATCCATCCCAGATGAAGATGGAGTTAATAGGAAATCTATCGGCCTGCGACGCTGACATGTGGCAGCCGCAGGCTCAAGCAGCAGAGATGGAGTTTCTGAACAGACTCGCAGCCCTTCAGACCTGATCCTGGTTTTGGTCTTATCTATCATTTAATGACAGCAGAAATGAAATGCATCGAGCCGCTGATGTTAAATCAGCAGGAACAAACAGACTTGGCTTTTATATCGTCTGTATGATGGTTGAATGGCTAACGAGGAGGGAAAAGGGTGAAATTAAAGTATTAGTTGAAGTTCTGTACGTGGTATCCTCAGTAACGTAGTGTCAGGACTAGTGTTTCTGTGATGCTTTGTGGTTCTGAGGAGTCTATGCAGGAAAACAAGTGCAAACAGACCGAAAACCATAGTCTGCCTTTTATAGTTTCATTATTTGCCAACGACTGATTGTACAGACGGACAAACCCTCCCTGACGTCACCCGTCGGTTTCCTGAAGAGCATTTTTGAAGCTCAGTGTCACTGGCCACCGCCATCTTGGCCATCTTGCAATTAGAGCTGACAAAATGCTTGGGACAGTGTGTGTTGGGCTTGGGGTCGATAAGGATGGACTCGCTTTTGGAGACGACCTCAAGTGGTCATTTGAGGAACTGCAGTGTTTGGTACTTTCTGTGTTGGCTTTATGTTTTGCTGATTGTTACTGCTCCTACAGCCACCGTAACTTTGGACTAGATGCTAATGTAACAGATTATGCTCTGCCAGGCAAATTAAATGTTTTGGGAGGCCTTTACGTGGCGATGGACAGAAGAGCAGAGAGCCTAAGGTGACCTAAGTCAAATTTATTGACGTCAAAATGGTTGCAGTCATAGAAGCAAAGCTGTTTGGAGACGGTATCACATCAGTTGTGGAATATACTGGAGAAAATAACATTGACAGGCATTTATTAACAATGCCTTAATCACTAGCTATCATAAAAACAAATGTAGATACAGAAAAACAATTAACAGCTTTGAAGGCATTTATTGGAGGACCATCCAGTTGTAGAGAAGTCTTATTTTTTCTCTGTGTTGGTTTAGATCCATGTTACCAGACTCAGATATCTAGAAGAACTGAGTCTGACCAGGACAGTCTGGTGTAGTTTATGGAGGGGCAATATTTCCAATCCATCCACAGGCTGGAAGATTGCTTTTACTTTCAGTCCCCATGTTTCATTCTGCACTGAATGTTTCACATGCGAGCAGCTATTATTGCCCATATGCAACACTTACAAAATAATAGTTCCCAGTGACGGCTGGAGGCAACACAGTTCATGGAGTTGCTCCTAAACAAAAAAAAAAGAAGAAGAAGCTGTACAGACCATCACAATAGAGTGGTTTTAAAAAGCTGTTCTCTGTGTTTTCACAGTTATTCCTGGGAGAGCGTTTTCAAGGTTTCTTTCTTCATCTCCACCAGCTTCAACCCCAACATCTCCTCTTTTCCGTCTGAATCTTCCTCCTCTCCTTCTTTGTCTTCTCTGGACTCCGCTTGCAGTCGACATGTTTCGCCTCATTTGCGTTCCAACGCTCTGCCTCTCCTTCTCACATTCACTCTCATTTTCTCTTTACCCTTATCTTGCTCTCTGTGTTTATCTATCTATTTTACCCGGTCTTATCTCGCTCTGACTTTATCGGCACCCCTCCTGCTCTCCTTTCTTTCATCTTTCATTCTTGGGCCCTCTCTCTCTCCACGCCGCCCGCCGCCCCCATCTGCTTTCCCATCCCATTGATGGATGATGCGGTGCCGCGTCGAGGGGCCTCAATCAGAGGAGTGGTGGGGGTGGGGGGGTGGGTGGGGGTTCGCTGCAGAGAGCAATCTCAAACCCAATTCCACTGATAGCCATCACGGGGTGTTGCTACATGACGTCGGCGGCTATCACCTGTGGAACGAGGCGAAGAGAGCGGCCTCTAAGAGTCGCGGCTCCAGGTGGTGCTTCGCTCAAACTGTAGTACAGAGGGGAAAACTTTTTGTTGTTATCAAACGGATCAATTGAAAAATGTATTAGTTTGGAGTTGGGCCATGTTGGCTCCTGGCAGCAGAGCGGGTCCGGCGGAGGCTGATTGAAAGAGCTCTTCGTGTTGCAGGATTGGAGAGGGAATGGATTGCAGGAGACGCATTGTTGCCGCTCGCTGGTGCTTCGTTTTTACTCCGAGTGCTTTTTGGCAAAGTGCTCACTGGTCAGAGACCTGACTCTAGGATTCATACACAAGGGAACAAACACACAGTTCACTTTTACCTCCGAGCATCCTGTTAAATATTTTCCTGACCTGCTGGAAGCTGTTCAGTCTATAACATCGTCATGTATGTAAGTCACTCCCAGACTGTGGAGACGCGTTTCATTGTCATGTGTTGGATGTCCAATTTCACTATTTCTACTGCGAAGAGAGCGAAACAAATTCATGAAAGGCTCTGCTTTGTCTCTTGCTGGGCCCCTATTCAGGGATGCATAGTCTGAAGTCCCATTGCAAAGGCTCCTTTAAATGCAGCCTGAATCGGCCTGAAATGATGACTCGACCGCTGCGTCTTTGCAGCCGCCGTCAGTTCTGGGTCAGTCGATTGTTTGAAGCCAGTATGTGAAGACGTTTATGCAAACATAGCATCTTTCAGATTGCCCTGATGTTTTTTTGTCGGATAAGCTTTCTAGCTATTTGCATATGGAACGTACAGTGTACAGACGGACACTGCATGTTGCCTTTCATCCATTTTTCACGTCATCAGAATGAGGGGCCTCAACTGGAATATTCTGCAGGGAAGGGCTTTGTTGCAGCTTTAAGTGACTCTGAAATGAAATCAGCTGCATGCAGGATCTCAGTAATGTAGGCCCTGTTCAGACCGTGCATTAAGATCCCATCCACACATATAACACAGTGCTGTTCCTGGTTCTGAAGCAACAATAGAGATCCATTAGAGACAGCAGCTGTTATAATGTTCTGCTGTACCACAGAGAAATTAAGACTGGATCTGGAGAGGTGGCCGGAGACGCGTTTGGAGATGTATGATAATGCCAGGTTTGAACACACAAACCTAAAGCTGGTATCAGATAGCCCAGGACAGATGTCACTGCAAGGTCTGAACAGGGCCACAGAGAAAACAGCAGATACTCACCACAGAATAGAATAGAATAGAATAGAATAGAATAGAATAGAATAGAGTGCAGTGATAAACATGAAAACAGCTTTAAGTCTAAGGTGTCATTTCTTTTCCGTGGGTCAAGGTCACTGTTTGGGCCTCTATCCTGGTTCCTCACCTTTACCTTCAGGTCTGTAAACATGAGCTCTGAGTGCAGTTTGAAGATGTTCAGTGGTAGACTGCAGTATCACTGCTGCACTTTTTTCAAATTAAAGATAATATTGAGACAACTGTTGACTTCTGTTGTTTGTTTATACAAGGTCTGCACGGTTCATGAAAACCGAAAAAACATCCACCTACTTTAACACAGCCTGTGGCCAAGTTCCTTCTACTGAGCGCTTCGCTTTAGTTGCTTTCCACGCATCACCCTCGATCCCACGGCAACTTGTCCTGTGTGGGAGTGTCCAAACATAGATTTTACCTTTAACTACTAGACAAGTGTGACTCGCTGCTTGGTATGCAAAAAAAGTCCAACTCCTTGTAATATTTTCCCCAGATACGTCTGTATTTGCTTTAGCCTCGGGCAGGGGCTTGATGCATATTGATGCAGACTCTCAATAATAGGCAGAGAGCTCGGCATTATTGACAGCAGCGACTCCTGGCTCTCTGAAGACTTCAGAGGAGGAGACGGAGGCGGCGTCAGGCAGAGAGAGATGGTGTGGATAAAGAAAGACAGATATGAGAAGAGTGAAGATCCAGTGTTACATCAGTCTTTATATTTAGTCCTCTCCTCCCTCCTTGCCATCAGCGCCCCCCTTACCCCCTTCAAACACCCCCACCCTCCTCCCCCGTGTCTCTGCTGTAGCGCACAGCTGGGTCAAATAAATCTGGAGAGTAACGGAGGAGACTGGAGGCACAAATGTTATTTACAAGACAGACGTTTTCCTCCTGCACTCATACACCAACAAACAGCCAGGTAAACACACAGCGCATGCACAATCAGTCCACACACACACACGCACACACACACACAAACAATATATTCTCAATAACTATCGAGCTCACAGGGCGGTGACAGTGGAGGCGATGCCGGCTTGAGTGGAGATCAATTTAGTCCTTATTGCAGATAATGTTGTGGAGCAAGAGGGGAAAAGAGTTGGGGGGTAGGGGTGGGGGTGGGGGGGGTTAATGTGGGGAGAGCACTGGGCGAGGGGGAACTTAGGCAATGAATTACGTCCAACTCTCACCACCTCAGACGAGCAGTAGGAGGAGGAAGCCTCATCTCTTCAGGCCCAGCGGACGCCTCGGGGCCGTTCAGCCTCGGTTATCTGAATGCCTTGTTAAGTGATCCCAATCACAAGTAACCAGCTCAAAATACTTCTCAAATGCGTCTCAGGAGCCGATCACTGCTCAGAGCTCTGTGTGGAAATAAACAGCAGACATCATCTGGGCTGTAGTAGCATCTCTATATAAGGATCTCTACCTGCTGTTAGATCAGAACCATGAACATCGTCGTTTGTTGTGGTGCATCGTGACATGAAGAGCTGGAAAAACGACACGTTTCTGAACAAGCTGTAAAGTCTCATTAAGTTTTAATTTATTCATTAACCTCTGACGTTACGTATAAGCTCAGATTATAACAGGAAGTCTCCATACGCTCAGTGATTTACTGGCTGCAGCAGCAGGGAAGGAAATAATGACATGGTCCTAAATACATAACTTAATTACATTACATCAGCATGAACACATCTATAATTAACAACATGCCGATATGTTTATTAATGACAGAGTCACACACATTATTATTACATCCTTAATTCTTGTTTAGATTGATTTATTATTTATTAAGTTCACAGCTACAAGGATAGAATATTTGAAAAGGCTTCATTACTAATGAATAGACATCACTGAAGAGTCTCTCTGAATGAATGAGACAACACTCACACAAGATCAGCCCTGGTGAGTAGGTGGTCTTTAATGTGACCCAGGACTCATTGTGTGTTCATGTGTCCCAGACCACCTCCACATGTGGACTGACACCAGGTCTATTAAATGTGTCCTCAGTGCGTCCTGGTGTGCTTTAAGGTGACCAGAGGAAAATTGCGGAAAATTTAGTTCAAGTTAGTTTAAGTCACAAGAATCAGGTTAGAGGACGGATGAGGAACCCTAGAAAGAGAGTCAGTTATTTATATTACTAGATCAAAAGCTCCTGACCTGGTTTTCTTTGTTTACACAGGAGGTGTTCACATCTTAGTGTAAATGTTGTTAGTGCACATACAGCACTAGGTCAGGAAACACAACACAGTGGCACCGGACGTCTACCTTGGCTCCGTGTGGTCTGTTGCTAAGGAAACTGCTGAGGTTGGCACATACACCAGTGGACGGACGCCACGTCTGTGGAGCATGAAATTGACTGATTAGAAAGTTTTGTTGTCCTGAGATTGTTGCCAGAAGAAAGTATTCAACGTGGACATGAAGGAGCATCGATGCACTCTGTTTGTTCTGTTATAGGTAGAACAGAAGTGATGGAGAACATCCTCAACATGTGTTGGTTGGTTAAGAAGGGAGATGACCTGATGGTGGTGGAAGAAGAAGAAAGATCAGGGCATCAGATCACAGACTTAGAAGTCATCCTCTGAGGTGTACTCTACTCATCTCCATGAAAGACAAATATCGTAAGAACATACATGTCAGGTTTGTCTGAGTGACGGATGGCTGCCACCTGAATCGTGTCATAATCTGCTATTCGTCGTGTCGCTCTGACAGCGAGTTATTTTAAATTTCCTGTCACTTGACTTGAGACACCTCCCAGCTGAAGAGAGCTAGCACAGAGAGAGTGAACAGAGGTGATGGAGGAATAATGTGAGGATGATGTTCAGATGGATGGAGCTGAGGCAAGAGGAATAGAAAGCTGATGAACGGGATGATCAACACGGAGACTGGAGAACATAAATGGTGGAGAGGAGAGAGAGGAGGAGGAGGAGGAGGAGGAGGAGGAGGAGGCGGTGGGACGGAGGTTCTGAATGTAGTTTTTATTGCTCCTATCAACACTGGAGTGGACTCATATGCTTTCTGTATGCACGTGTATATTATTATTATTATTATTATTATTCCAATAACCAACACTGTGCAGAACATTCTCCAGAATAGTCTCAAAGGTTCTGCATGTTCAGAGGAGATGCCGCAACATCCATATGGATTGTATGATGGGCCGTGTTCGGTCCAGCAGATCTTTGCAGGAGCAGAATCAGACTCCAGATAAACGTTCTTCCACCAGCAGTGTCTAAGCGTTGAGGAGGGGGAGTGTTCCTCTCTGCTGAGCCACGTAAACGTATTCCTGCATTTGTTTGTAATAAACTCATCCTCAGACACACATGCAGTCATATCAGACGCTGCTTTTAACGCTCTAAGCATCTCACTCTCTCCTCTTGTAGCTAATAGCTCCACCGCTGTTACGGCTCAGACGGAGGGGAAGAGAATTTAAAACGAGTCGTTTCACTGAGATTTATTAATTACCATTCCCCGTTTCTCCTCCTTTCTTCCTCACAGTGGTTATCTGAACGCTCACAATGGCACCGATTGTGGCTCCAACAAGTGAGAAAAACCTAAGTGTTATTATTCTATTATAATAGTGGCCCTTTAGCTGCCGTCACATATTTTATTATGAGATGTAGAGATTCAGGGCCACGTGTCCATATGAGCAGAATTTCTCCAAATCTTATGTATCTCTGCTGAGAGAAAACACTGTGAAATGGAGAGGCAGAGATATGCAGCGGTGCACGGCTAGCGTTACTCTGCTGTTTGTTTTTAATGCTCCTCAGTCATTATGCAGGTGTGAACGAGGCCAGAGGGAGGAACCTGTGGGTAGAAACACGTCAGTCTAATAAGACCTGGAGTTTAAAAACATCCCGTTGACTGAGTCTGAGAGCAGGGAACTTAAATATCTTACAGTGGGTTTTCGTCATCAAAGTTTCAGAAATTGAGTTTAGCAGCGTCTGCAGGCTTCATCTGACGGCCTCATCTGACGGCCCCGCAGACTTCCACCTGGGGATCATTCTCAATCCCAACACGTCCAGGACTCGCTGCCGCCGGCGAACCCCCACTGCCACAACAGTGCCAGAATTTCAATATGCTTTACACAGTTGGGGGAACGATTACATGCAGGGGGGGTTGCAAACCGTCCTCTGCTGCTCTGGGATCTCAAGGGGTCCTGATCTCCATTTGCTCTTCAGAACCTGGGGGATCAAAAGACAGTGTGAAAACAAAAAGAAAGGAGATGATGTGAGCAGATAGCTGGTTTTTCTCTCTCTTTCTCACTCCACTATCAGGCGATCACATATATAGAATATATATAATGACTGGCTGGAAAGTGGAGGAGCCAGTCTCCCCTCACCTGAACTCCTCTTGTTGTTGCTGGTGGTTTACAGACTGAGACGGCTGCAGTGATACGGTACAGTCTCAGGATGGTCACACATCAGTGTTCAAAGATCCACAAGCAAAACATGAAATACACAAATGCATTTGTGAGTGAATGTGGGCGGTCACTATTTTAATTCATGTGCAACTACCAAGTGATTTCAACAGACTGCTGCAGTACCACCTAAACTCACACACAGATCATGGGACACTCATTAGTGACCAGTTAGAGACCAACTTCACTCCATAGAAAACAAGATGAAACACATTTATAGACCAGTTTGTACCTGGTCTTCAGTCAGTGTGTGTCAAAATCTTCCTTCCTCCGTCAGCTGTCAGGTGTGTGATCGCATTGAGCGTGTTAAGATATAGACCCCCCCCTCGGCCATCTTGCCATATAGACTCCTAACAGATGTTTGTCATCAAGCTGCAGGTGTCAGGAATAAAGTGGCAGGTGTTGGACACACACAGCAGCGGTTCCTGTTCAATCATACTGGCAGGAAATACATGAAGACAGTGCTGAGGAGTCCCAGCACTGAACTCATTCATCCGTCAGGTCTGGAATAGAAAAATAAAAAAATCTACTTTAATCTTCTATCATTCGCTGGTGCCTCACAGCAAGAAGGTCCTCGGTTCGAATCCCCGGGGCAGAGAGGGTTCGAATCTCAGGGCCTTTCTTTGTGGAGTTTGCATGTTCTCTGGTTTCCTCCCACCATCATCAAAAACGTCCACGTGGAGCAGAGAGGATGGATTTATTCCAGTAACCAGAGAGAAACCAGCAGTTCGTTAGATTATTAGGAGATGAGATTACACCGCTCCTCTCAGTCCGGTTGATCAGTCTGTTCTGATTGAGAGGTTGCATGAGGCAGTTCTACTCAGATGCTTAGGAGAATAATAGAGTTATATAATAATAAAAGTAAAGAACACGATCTAATTGTGTCTCTGTCTTTGATCCTGACAGGACGGCATGGGCAACCTCAGAATAACGGAGAAGGGCCTGAAACTGGAGGGGGACTCTGAGTTCCTCCAACCCCTCTATGCCAAAGAAATCCAGTCCAAACCAGTAAGTGACACACGCTACACGCTACACGCTACACGCTACGCTAACAGCTAATCACATTTTAAGGCCCTTTCAGATATGGAAAATTGCTCCTTGGTAAATCCTGTTAAAGCGACAGCTTTTCTATTGAGACGTGGGTGAAATTCACACGACTGTTCCTTCAGGCTGCGTTCACGCGCGTGAAGACTCTTATAGGAAGAATCTGACGTGATCAATTAGAACGTTTCCACCGACAGACGTGTGTTTACTGGTCGAGTTAGGTCAGTTCAGACCAGATTAACTGAACACGTCACGGCCTTTGAAAAAGACAAGACGTGTTATTCTGGGTTGTTACGTCATGTTGGCACAAATCCTTGACGGACAAGGAACGCCGTGTGGCCAGGTGAGGCAGTGACTCATCTGTCATCATTAAAAGTAATAATGATAAATTAAATAAATTGGAATATTTGTCCATTATAATGGTAATAGATATCATGTTCAATATATTTAGCCTGATCCGACATTAAACCACTCTGAAACCAGAGGAAGCTGCCAGGGGGCGCTGGTGAGCCACCGGTTCATGCTTGTTCTGCTGTTGCTCTTCTTCTTCTACATTTATTATCTTTTTCAGACTGAATGCCAACAGTTGAAGGCTGGATATCTTAGCATAAAAAAAAGTCAAAACAGGAAGTAATAAGAATGCATCAAATCATCAGAATATGAAACTTTAACAACTCAATATTTTGATTAAAGCTCAAGATTTGTTTTTAAATCAAATATTTGTTTGTGCACTCGTGTCAAACTGAAATGTCTCTGAAACACTTAGATTTATCATCCTTCCTCGGCCAAATCTGTACCTTACCTACATGTGCATCTAGGGAGCGGTCGGCATGGCAACTGGTAGTCGCCATTATGTCACATCCTGTTTCTATAGCGTCAAATAACTAAAACGAAACGTATCCAAATAACTGACTCTTGACTCTTGAACATTCATCAACATTATATTAACTACCTAAAATGACAGAAACCATCCTTGAAAAAAATATATATATTTGACGTGTATTTTAGTGTTTTAGTTTGGCTCAAGTCCCGCCCACTAACATGGAGGGGGTGGAGCTTATGACCTATACTGCAGCCAGACACCAGGGGGAGCTCTATTTTTTTTGGCTTCACTTTAGAGGAGCTGTTCCTCGTCTATCTTTATTCGTGTCTATGGTGTCTTGCCGTTGTATCTTGTTTTCTGTTTAATAAAGTCAGGACGGTCTGATACTCAGCACTCTAAGATTAATACTTGGGTTTTCTGAACTCTTGCTCTGCTCTTACCAAACTGTTACAAGATCCAAATGCGAGCTGTGTCTGAAGTCTCCTGGTAAAACAAATTAACATTCAGAGCTGCTTCCTGCTGTCCACGCTACAGGAACAGCATCCAAGCCTAGAGATGTCAGAGGAATGGAGAGATGGGCCCAATAAAGTGAAAGGCACTCTCTCCCTCTGCCTCTTCTGCTCCGGCAGTAATAATCGCTGTGTGCAGTTAGCCGACGGATGGCTTGATAACGCCAGCCAGCGCCGTCCTTTATCTCTGCTGTCTAGGACCTTACGCAGCCTGAGAGGTGGTATGAGCGATGGCCATGGGAGAGCAGAGGGAGCAAAGGAGAGCGAAGCGTGGACGGAGATGGAGATGAGGAATAACAGAAGAAGAAGAAGAAGAAGAGGTAACGGAGACAGATGGAGGAGGACTGATTTAGAACTAGAGAGGAAGACAGGAAGACGTTGAGCGTGTTTTGAAAGGCGGCGACGGGAAAGGAGGCGTCCAAGTTCAACAGCGACTCGGACAAGTACATGTTGGCAGCGGGATAGTACTCACATTAAAATGAAGTATAAGTATGGATAGAATTTATCAAATGAACGTATATTAGACAGTATAAATACATTATGATGGGTGGAAGGACGGTGTGGCAGGGATGAGGGGAAACCCTCAATGAAACTTAATAAAAAGACAACACAATGTGCCGCAGTCTCAGACCAGGAAACCCCAAACAATAGACTGAACAAAAGTAATCCAACATAGAACAACTGAATAAATCCATAAAAAGGTAAAGCACGAGGAACAAAGAGACTCCAGGAGAATGGCAGGAACACTGTTGGCAGAATATAGATGTGGAAAGTCAAAGTCTGCTTTATTGTCAGTCCTGCCATATGTGCAGCACAGACCCACGGTGACCCACGGTGACCCACAGTGAACCACGGTGAACCACAGTGACCCACAGTGAACCACGGTGACCCACCGTGCAACAGGTTAAACACCATCACTATGTCAATAAATATAAATATAGAAAGTGAGGCAGGTAACAGACTGAATCACAACAACAGATTAAACAGATTAAAATGGTGCGTTGTGCACAGAGAGACGTCCAGTGCTGCAGACAGCGTCTGGTGCAGCTTCTGAGTCAATACATCTAATAACATATATTATAACTGTGGCAGATTAAAGTCACGTAACAGATTAAAATGTCTTGGAAACATGCAGGAACAAACAGATGAAGTGACCCAGAGCCAGGGCAGAGGTAGAGGTAGAGGCTGATATGTACAACAGAGCAAAACACAAAGCAGATAAGAAAAGTAAAACAAGCAAATAACAAAACTAAATTAAAGTCCAAAACTAAACATCATGGCAGTATATACCACCAGGATTCATGCTACTGTCTTCAACCACTGGGATGGATATTAAAACCATAGAAGAATAGAAATAGGGCGTCTAGGAAGTCAAAGAGAGACAACAGATAAAACAGTGAGTAGGTGGGAGATAAAGAGCAGATGGAGGAGGATGTGTCATAAGGCTTCATGCAGCTCTGCAAGGTGCGCAGGACCTGGTCATTGGAAAAGTCAGTCCAAAACAATGTGGGCAAACTGATAATGTATGATTTCTTCTGTACCTGTACACCCTCCAACCTGGACACCAGCCTATCAGCTTGTTTAGATCAAACTACACTTAATTATTAAATCATCTGAGCTTTAGTTCCACCAGCTGCTCTGCCTCAGAGAGATATTTCTACAACCAACTCCAGTCCACACATCATTCCTCCTTGTCTCATCTCATGTATTTTTATTATTTATTTATTTTTTTAGCCTCTCCCAGTGAGAGGCCTCCTGCTGGGAGTAATATGGTCTGCAGCATTAGCAACGAGGAGGAGAGGGAGGCAGAGAGGATGAGAGGCGCCACACAACAAGCTAAACACATGTACTGCACATAAACAGCTCTAAAGGACTCCAGCCGTCGCCTCTCTGAGGCATCTCAGCAGGAAACAGAAAACTGAGCAGGAAGATGTCTGCTGCTTTCCTGTCTGCTGGTGATCCTGAAGCTGTTCTGGAGACGTGGAGACAGACGGCATGCTGTAGAGTTTCACTAGTTTGGACACACGTTCTCATTGGATGGTCCTTATTTTTATTATGTTCTACATTGTAGATTAATACTGAAGACATTAAATCTATGAAGGAGCATGTGGAATTATGCAGCGAACAATGAACCTGAATATTTTTTGGCAACAGCTTTGAACCCTCTCTGCATTCTCTCAGTCAGTGTCATGAGGTCGTCTCCTGGAATGGTTTTCACTGAAGTGTTCAATCTGCGGTCAAACTAATCCTAAACCATCCCAGCTGGGTTCAGGTGGAGTGATAGTGAAGGCCACTTTATGTGATGCAGCGCTCCATCTCTCTCCTTCTTGGTCAGGTCTGGCTCTGGGGTCATGGTCCTGTTGAAAGACAAATGATGTCGCTGCAGGATGCTGCAGTAGCCATGCTGGAGTGCTTTGAATTCTGAATAAATCACAAACAGTGTCACCAGCAAAGCACTGCCCCTCCTCACCCTCCTCCCTCTCCTCTCCCTCCTCATCACCTTAGACATGGAACCAAAAGTCTCATCAGATTAAAGTATCTTTCCACCAGTCTAGTGTCCATTCTTTAGGCCTTTTGGCCCAAGATTCTTTTCTCTTTGTGTGTTATTCCTCCGTTTGTAGTGGGATGTCCAGCCCGGAGGCCAGACCCAAAATGCACAAGACTGAAGCACAACGTGTTGAAGTCAAAGTGAGTTTATTAAAAAACTCAGCAGGAAATCCAAAAGCAAAAAAACAAACAAATAAAAAAAAAACACTGGAACCTCCAGAGGTGAGGAATAAACATAAAATGACTGCAAGGGCAGGAGGCTGGATCTCTGAGGGAGGAACTGAAAAAAGAGAAAACACAGGAGATAAACCACAAAAAGGCAAAAACTCAAGCGCTGAAACAGAGCGAAACATGTAGAATTATCCAGCACTAGAGGGATAAAAGTTGATTGGTGATTGGCTGCAGCTGGGTCAGGTGCTTCCACCACTTACCTGCCCAGGTGAGACTATTGAGAGTGACAGAGAACAAAGAGACAAGGCAACAGATGACAGGAAACCAGGACCATGACACCGATTCTTTGCAGCCAGTCGACCACGAAGGTCTGATCCACGCAGCCTCCTCCAAACGGCTGATGTTGATGTCTGAAGCATTTCTATGAGCTTTAATCTGAGCTGCTGTTAATTTAATCTAATGAACTTCTCCTCTCTAGCTGAGGTAACTCTTGGTCTTCCTTTCCTCACGAGAACCAGGTTTAAAGTAATCGTTTCTTTTTACTTAGCTGAGAGGTTCGTGCCATAATATGGATTAGAGCAGCAGTCAGATAGGACCATTCACAGTAGAGAACTGTGTACCAAACTGTGTGGCTCCTATAAGGTTTAAAAAAGCATTATAATTCTGAACCTGGATAGTTGTTAGAAAGTAGCACAGTGTGAACATCAAAGCAGAACAAATAAAGTCCTGCTTTCCTGTAGAATAAAATTCATACAACCAGTCTTGTTCACTTCTACAGTCCGACCTGCAGAGCTGAAGAATCTCTTTCTCCCCTTGTGCACGGTGCACAGAGGTAGACTCGTGCTACTTGGGCCTTTTGTTGTCCTGATTAGAAAACAAGTGTCATACAAAGCAAGGAGACAGCTGGTGGTCCTTCCTCTGGGGAAGCAGAGTTGCTAGGTTCAGCTTTTCTGGTCCAGGGGGCCAGGACATCTCAAACCAAGACTCCTAGAGTCCTCTCAGAGAGCTCCTAGCTCAGCCTAAACGTTCCTAGCTAGGAGACTTAGCTTAGCAGTGATCCCAGAACATTCTCAGAGACTCTGATCAAGGAATGGACAGAAACTCTGATCTTAGTGAGGAGGTGTGGTTGAGCCCGTTGCTAAAAGGCTGTGATTGGTTGATTCCTAAAAGCTAAAAGCTGTTTGTTGCATTTTTCCGTTGCTAAATACCTCAGTGCTGTGATGTCTTTTATTTCCAGTTATATTGGCTTGTGGCGTTGGGTTGGAGAAGTAAGTGCATCTCTAATGAGATCAGCCACGAACGTGATTCCTGCACGATCCGTTCTGTAGCGTTGAATCACTTCACTGTCATCCAGTGTTTGGAGAATATCTCTCCTGCCTCTTCTTTCTTCCATTTTCTCCTCTGCTTCAGAAACTCCTAAGCCTCCTAAAAGTCCTCCTCCCTGCTCTGAACACATTCCACCTGAGGAGCTCTCTGAAGATTCTTTAGGAATAACTTTTATCTTTACCAGGATCTGCTCTTAGAAAACATCACGATTCTAAGAATTGTCTCAGGATTTGTCCACTAGGAGCAACTCTTTGAGCTAAATTCATCCCTTAATTTATCCCACAGTGAGGGAATGTGATCATCCAATCAAATCATTTCGGTGGAATATCAGCCAATGAGGATAGTTGGCCGATTGATTGTTCTCAGCATCCTTGTCAGTGGGACACTCAGCTCACTCCACGTTGTCCTTATAATAACTTCTCACTTGTATATCAGACGTTTTGTGTATTTACTGGAACTTCACTGAGCTTTTCTAGAGCCGTAATGTTATCAGCGGTATACACACAAGGCGTATCCCCTCCTCGGCCGCGGGCGCAGCACAATGGTCAGGTCGTTATCTCTAATTAAGAAGTTGACTGAGGCATGAAGATTAGTCGGGCACAGAAAGAGCAGAGTGTCCAACGTGATCAGCGTTACAGATTGGTGCAAGGCACTCTGGGAAATGGAAGTTATCAAACGGAGCAGGGGGCTGAAGTCTCACTGAGGACACTCGTGTTGTGTGTGTGATTTATTATTTTACAGCTGAGTTGAACCGTGTCAGGGCAGCGTTCACCTCAGGAGAGAAAAGACGGGAGATAAGAGGAAGCAGCCCACGTAAAAGAATGAGGCTGCTTGTGTTAGAGTGCTAAAAGCTAACACTGTGCTAACACACTGGTCATCCAGGGGAAACTCAAACCATCAGCTGACTCTATAGCTGAGACTCCTCCATAATGAAAGTCAGCTTTGATTTGTTGTTATTCTCTCTGATGTTCTTCTGGTGACAGTTTAGCATTCTGCATTCAGGTCCACTGGCGTAGATTGTGACCTACTGGATATTTTTGATGTCAGAGGACATTAATAGTTGTGGCTGATGCATGTCCAGGTTTATATCTGCTCCTCTGCTGCTGCTGCTTGTCTCAGGCTGGATAAATAACCTGGTTGATCTCTCCGCAGGGCCGCCCGCTGTTCCTGCAGTCGTCCAGAAACGTGTCGGTCAATATCGTCAACAGCGACAACCAGCTGCTCACACAGCTCGTAACAGGTAAGGCTCAGCGGAGGGGGAGGGGGGAAGGCAACCGGCTTTCATGTACTTCATGATGTTCCTTTCATATGATGAGAAACATCACTGCATGTTCCATCAGACATTCCCATCCAACCGTTTATGTACAATACAGTGTTTTATTTTCGTCTTATCATCTAGCTCTGAGGTTCCCTAAGCCTGTGAGGAGCTATTGGGGGGATGGGTGGGGGGTGAGTCTTCAGGGAATGCGTCTTCATCAAGACGCAGCAGGGGATGAGTCTTCATCAACTCAAAGCACAACTTCCAAAGCAAAGAAGGGTGGGTTACGAGGAGAGACCACTGTGTGTTGTGCATCTAAAAATAGAAACCAAACAAGTTAAGGTGCCACCTGGAGACAACACATCTACAGCATAAGGACAAGACAATTGATTTCTTCAGAAAAAAGACACCTACGTCATCATGCACAACAGAATCTTTATAAATCTGTGTCTTCACGCTCAACTGGCCTCATAGAAAGTAATGAGCTGCTCGGTTAGCAGTGGAATGAATACTTCCCTCTGCTAACGATCTCAGCGATGGTTGATGAAGCAGCATCAAGCTAAAAGTGTTCCCTCCATCAAACAACAGAATCACGAGACACATCTATGAGCAAAAGAGCAGCTAAATGTCAAGGTACGAGAAAGACGCCGCTCTCATCTGGTGATTAATGAAGCCACTGTTTACTGATAAAGTACGTCAGACATGTGACCGTGTCAAACTGGGGACGGGGCCCTAAAATATCTACAAAAGGTCAGCCTTGCAGAAAAGCTTTGGGAACCACTAATCAATCTGGTTCAAGAGTTTGGGGACTTTATTATCCACTACCTGGAGAAAACACTGGAGAAATGGATGAAATGTAATTTAACAGCATATGAATCATTTTGCAGCTGATTTCAGGACGTGTCTCTAACCCAGACTCTCAGAGGACGAACCTCTGCTCTCGCTGCCAGAAGTCGCCTCATTATTAGACACGAGCACGTCGTGATTTTCTTCCTCTTGTCCTTTTAACTGCACCAGCAGAGTCACCGTAACTCTGTGAACGCACTTTCTTCTTCACAATACCCCATTCTCCACCTGTCACGCTCTAATGGAGCTCACGGTGTTGGGAGAACGGAAATCACTTTGTGTAAACATGCGCGGGAAGTGTCTCTCACGGTAAAGGAAAAGACAAAGTGAGGCGACATTTGCCTCGTGGGTCTGGAGAGGAGGACGTCTCCTCAGACGCCTCTCGTAGATGACTAAGAGGTTGTTGGTGTACGGGGGGAGGAGGGACTTCACATCCCAGATGGAGAGCGACAGAATCAATTGCACGGGTGTCAATCAGTCACCCTCCGCGCTGAGTGTTTTCTGCCGCCACATGAGACGAATCAATTTGGGTTGGAGGGAGTTGTCTACATTTTCTTGTTTGTTGTGACACTAGTCACAGTTTTGGCTTTTCTCCAGCAGATGAGTGTTTTTCATTCCAAGGCATCACATCTGGATGAGTTAGAGCTTCTAAACATCTCATCTCTTCTAATCTAGTCAATACTCTGACTGTATACAAAGATGGATGACCTCTCATTGACTCTAGAGGCTGCACAAGTTCAGATTCTTTAAAGTCGACTCTTATGTGTCAAAAATCAAGTTGACACCGTTTAGTCTCTGGTGACGTCACTAATAAAAACACAGTAGAAAGTAGAAATCTATATTCTAGACCTGAACACATATACTCATGTGCTACATACTGTGAGCTGCAAATATGTATAGCCTGTATTTAAACAGGCAGCACCTCAGCACCATCAATAGTACTCCACAGCATATTGTTAGATGGGATAGTGTAGCAGGTATTTCTCTGAAGCCTTCGCCATATTCTGCAGCTAAAGGTCTAATACATTTGATATAATCTGAACGGGTGATTTCTGTAGAAATTCTGCTGTGCATTTGGAGATTTCAACATCGAGGTCTATGGGGGTTGACTTGATTTTAGAGCCAGGCCTTAGTGGACCTTTAAGGAACTGTATTTTGATGCACTTAGCATTAGCTTTATATTTCAGTCCCTGAGACAGCTGCTTGGTTCAATGTCATTATTGTGTCTTTCTCCTTTTGATTAAAACAGGATCTGAAAAACATTTTAAGAGGTGAGAAGCAGGTACATAAACAATATCAGATGCCATTATACTGTAAAAAGAAGATTAGTGGTTGAAAATACCACCCAACATTAGCATAACTTAGAAAAAGACTTAATCTGGCTTATGTGTGTATACAAGGACATTTGACCCCAGAGCTCTGCAGACCTTAAGGCAGCTCTGAAAAGATTTGTATCTTGTTCTGTTTTGCAAAGGTAGTCGTCTTAAATTCATAATAGATGCAGTGGATTTCAACAGCAACAGCTCTCAAAAAGGAGAACTGACAAATATATAAAGGTCTGGTTAAAATACATACGTTAATAAGTGAACATAAAGAAGACAGATATGCTGTAGAAGACCAGACCTTGACATCATACTTCACTACAGTCAAATAACAGTTGACAGTTTATTCAAACCCTGTTTGACAAAATGAATGCCGAGGTTGATGGGTTTGGTTTCCAGGTAAGGACTCAGTCTTCTTTTCCTCCAGTCAGAAATCACAGAGATGCAGCTTCCTCCCGGTGCATTTTTAAGTTTTCATATTCTGAAGTAATTCAGTAAGAAATCATCCACGGCTGCCGTCGCTCCTCTTTGATGTCTCCTCTCATTCTGTGTTGGCTTTAGGATCCAATGGATTTAAAGCACGAGGCAAGATGTTTGAAGTCAAGTCCAACTCTGGGAAGCTCCTCTTCTCCGCCGACGAGCACGAGGTGGTGGTGGGTGCAGAGAGGCTCCGGGTGATGGGTGAGTGAATGGCCGAGACGTTTGTTAAAGACCCAGCGTGTGAAGCCAGTAGTGGCTGATGTGGTGCTGACCATCAAGGCCTTCTAACAGACCTGCCATGTTTGTTTCTCCAACGGTACGGCGACATTAGATGCTGTGACCTTGTTTCTTCTTTGCTTTGTTGTCATGTTGTAGTGGAGCATTTTAAGCTGTTGGAGCTTTAACCTCCCTCTGAGGATATCCAGTCTGACCTATGCAAAAGTGAAATGTACATACTAGGCTCTCACATATAATATTTCTGCAACAGAGTTGAGGAAATATGTGCAACTGACTTTCAATAAATGCAAAGCAGAAGGCTGTAGTGCTTACATTAGCATTATAAGCAGTTAGCAGAGAGGTGAAGGGTGCTCAGATCTGTGCTGGTAGTACTCACGTATGAGAGGAGGAGGAGGAGATTTCACGCTTGGTAAAGAAAATGATGGTGAGGAGCTGTTACTGGTGAACAAAGCATCTGCACACAATTACAGCTGCACCAGAGATCATCCTGTAGTCAGATGGGAAATGTAACCTGCCCACAGGGAGTGACAGGTGTGAGCTTAACAACGACTTCCCTCCTTTTCACGGCACCATGTCATGAGACTGATGAGTTGACTTAAATGGAAATTCTGAAATGTGACATAGAACCCCAGCCTGAGGGTTATTACTGAGCTCTAGTTCAAACCATATTTCTAGAGATGTGATTTGGGGG